>CABEEJ010001243.1:107065-132111 GCA_901482245.1 Timema douglasi | reverse complement strand
CCATTACTTGCGTCCATTGTCACCCCACATTAAGAGTATATAGGCACCATATATATAGGGTCAAAATAGTTAATTTTTACTATATTATAATTATTATTATTTTATAGTTATTGATATTATTGAAAATTAACAGATCACATGACTTAACGTATGAATATATGAAAGGTTTAACAACTTTAACAACTGTCAAAAATGTTCCTTCCTATCTAAATCAGATTGTATCTACATAGGTTGTATTAGTTTGGAATAGCTCCTGCAATTTTTTTAAATTCTTGTGTTTTTAACACGCACTTCCCAAACTGTGTGGATTATAAACACATGACTTACACTTTAATCCTAACCTACGCTACGCTAATACAGGTGCAGGTCGGTACGTGAGCAAGAGCGTTTGTAAGAAGCGCGCATTTAGGGCGGTGTGTTTACAGTTTTAAATCAAAACGTTTTGGTACAAAATAAATTAAAACTAGATCCAGTAGAAATATAGAGTCTAATATTCTAAACATGATGATATCAACATTTGTTGAATATCTGTTATGAGCATAGCGGAATTAGTTGACAAACTTTTTAAATGAAGAGAAAAAGTTGTCATTAAATTCCAGGACATCCTTGACATATATTCAACAACTGTTGAGGTCATCATGTGAAGAAAATTATATTCTATGTTCCTACTGTGGCAATATTTTATTTATTTGGGCCAACACAATATTTACGATATAAAAACTGCAAAAACCACAGCAGACCTTTCATCACGTTCCTTACACTCACTCCTTAAATTTATCTGGTCTGCAGGGAATGAATAATTCAGGGTTAGAATCCAAGCAAGCAAATGCGGCTATATTTCCTATAATTCTACCATTTCCTATCCCTTACCCGTTAGTGTATATAGTGGCTAATCAGGATGGGCAGCATGTTTGGGAACAATAGGTGAGAAGAAAAAGAGTGAGGAGAAAGAAATGCAATACACACCCAGCCTGGATGTTTATTAATTAATTAGCGTAAAAGACCACTTACCCATCTGAGCGGGAATTGATTACGTTTTCAAATATAACCTCAAACTTATTCTCAACCCATACATATAATAAAACTCTAAGGTTTGAAATTTTGTGGAGTTTCTAATTTATTCTGGGTGCTATAAACGATAAGAAAACCAAATAATCTATGTTTTAATTATCTTTTTCTGTCTGTTTGTTTGTTGCCAGTAATCTCAAAAAGGATTCATCATTTCGAGACAGGACTTTTACTGTTACACTCCTTATTTTTTTGGAAACGGGGCAAGCCATATATGATCACGCTATCTCATTAGTGAGCGAATCAGTGTCAAAAAAATTGGGCTTTAGCAGTAAACATATGTAGCAGCTGCTTGGCACGGGTACAAGGAAAGACAATTGATTCAATCAGTGGGTGGTACGATGAGGGGGTAAGGGGAGGGGCGAGTTTTGGCTTAATATGAAATCATTTTACGCACTGCGCTTAAAGCACTGGTCTCAAGTCTGTTTAATTATTTTCTAGAATTTGCATTTAAAGTTGTCAGTTGAGTTGAAAGCGTTAGCGCTCTGAATAATAGTCTTGATTACTATTTGGCACAAAGCTAAAATCATAGTTTGGTTTGGTGTGATAGGTTGCTCTTTCGATTTATTTAATTTTTATTTCTTGGATAGCATATTCAAGCTATTTATTATAGTGTTAATTGTGTAACATTGCTTTATTCGATAGTCTATACCAGTGGTTTCCAAACTGTGCTCGGCGGCGTCGCGGTTTGTTTATAGGTGCACCGCGAAATATTCCAATATTTTCAATGAAATGACAGCCCCCGTGGTTTTAGAGTCGATCCATCAATGTGTTGATGTGATGCTAGGAAGGACATCGAATTAAAAAAACGTATTTTACTATCTCTGGATTGTTCTGGTATAAAGAAGTCTAGAAAGCAGTTGTTTCTCAGCCCACTACGCGAACAGACGTAGGTCCCTCAGCGCATCAATTTGTATATAGTGAATGGATTGTTGTAGCTATTTATCGAACTTTCTCGGTACTTGATGTTTGTATGTAAATAGCTGTCTCCACGGCCTTGACTTATTGAAGATTGAACCAAGTGAAAGGTATTATAATCAAGTAATCGTTTAAAAGTTGTTGTTATTATCTTCATAAAAATTGATTTTTTATTGTACACACACACATTGTACATACACACACAAGTAAACAAAACCTAATTTAAAATCTTAATATATTTATTTACAGCTTTTATTCATTTAGCTAAAGACAGTTTGGTATGCAATTGTCTGTGTTCTCTCCTGGCATGAATAGCGTCGTACTTTTTCACTGGAGGTGCCAGCTATTCATTATTGTGAATATTCTGTGGACTTTACGTCGGCTGCTATAGTTCACTCATGGGATTAATGCCAAGAAAGTATCATCTGTAGTCACCAGGCTTGTTCCCTCACCTCAATACTGATTAACTGTTGACGGGCCAACCTCGGTGGCGGGTCTTTGGCTATATATAGCTTTAGCATGTTGAAGGGGACAATAGGGCGTTTTCATGGGCTTAGTTTCTATTGAAAATGGTACGTTACATCCGATAGTCTTTTCCTGACCAAACAGGGACTCTGTCATAGTTTGTGTAGCTTAGGAGTAAATCCCTCCTTCATTGCTGGCGTGTGTACCCACACTTCATCACCTACTTAAAAATCTTCTTTTTCCTGATCCACGGTGGTCTTTCCTATCCAACTTTAAGATTTCTGTGGACTTGTTCATATGGCGATCTTAGGTGATTTCAGAGTTCCACTGTTTATGAAGTGTGATAAAATCTTTCCAATTATCCATCTCAAATTGGTTGCTACACTTTCATTCACGATTTCACAATATGTAATATATCTCACAAGGGTCTAATTACTGTCCCGTTGGAATTTCTGCCTTGGTCGGTGTGAAGTTCAGCGGGTACATCAAGCCTGCTGACAAATTAATCCAACAAAACTCTTTCCATAGTAACTTCCTTCTGATTTGGCAGAGAATATGTATACACTATACACCCAGTGATTAAAATAGTCTGATAAACTCTAATTACTTTTCTTCTCGGCTTTATCCTCGAAAAAGGGCCTAATATATCACTAATCACCCATTGCAGTTGTTCACCAACCCGAAACCACTGTAGTGGGACCCTAGCTGTTGTATGAGCTTTCCTAGCTTCACAATCAGGGCCTTGCTGGACCAACGCTGTGGTGTCACGCTGAATATCAATCCAATAAAAACGTGAGTGGACATTTTTAATTGTCATGTTAGTAACTAAATTACCTCTCAGAGGTGTGTCATTAATACTGCTAAGTATTTCTTTTTTATGCACTCGTGGGACACCCAGCGTAAGTCTATGGGTGTTTAAATTTTTTTCATAAGTCAGTAAAAATATATGGTTTAAGTTCTAATTGTTCCCACTGAGCTCACAAACTTGTTGTGGCTCTCTCAAGAGTAACGGCGTCTTCGTGGGGTTGATGGTTGTTAGCTTCTGTACACTGTATAACATGCCCGATCGCTATATCTTCTACTTGCAGCTGACGTACCTCATCAGGGTTTCACACAGACATTGATGAAACTATGGGTGTGACTTTTGTATTCTGGAAAAAAATAAGAGTTGTGGCTTACTTAGCATCCCCATACCGTAGTTTGCCACGGGGTTTTCACGGTGGTGCTTTTGGATTGAGGGAAACTTGAGCTGTTGTCATATCAAAATTATCATCCCCCCATTGGCTGTATTTAAAGTCCATAAACGTCACCGTGTTTACCACCTGGTTGATGTTCTATTCCATAGTTGAATTGCGATAGATGCTCCAGCAACCGAGCTACTTGACCTCTAGGTTATTTGAAATCGTGTAGTAAAACTGGTGCTTGCTCTATTGTCTGTGCGCACATGAAAAAACTAGCTTCCTTCAAACTAAAAGAAGTAGCTACAATAAAAAAAAGGACTAATGTTTTACAAGGTGTCGCAAAATACTGCCTCTCTGTATTAGCAGGGGTGCAGTTCCAATAAGAAATAGACTTCTCTTCATCAACTTGAATCTAAGTACTTCTCTGTTTCCAGCTGCGCTTGCATCACAATCCACCAACCATTCACACTACGGATGGGTAAACCTGAAAGGTTCCCGTTTTCTTTTAAGTTCCTAAAAGGATGCTTCAATAGTTGCATCAAACACGATCGGCACTCCTGGGTGCAGCAATTAGAACAAAGTTCTGGATGTAGCGACATTAGTATCCAGCATCTGCAAAAAAGAGTTCACTTCTTCCGGAGTTATAGAAATGGACCAAGATTCAACCTTATTTCATTTATCTCTTGATGTAGCGATCTCCTGCGCTGATATTTTGTGATATAGAAAAGTAATATGGTAACGCATATTTTGATCTTTCCGTGGTTTGATTTTGAAGCCAACCTCGTTTATTCGTTTTAAAACGTCACGCAAATGTCCCTTGTGTTCTTTCTCATCCCGGTTCCATATTTCTACATCTTCTATGTTGGCCAGCCAGATTTTACAATTGATATCTGTTAACACTAAATCCATGAGGCGTTGTAGGGTAGCCAGCACATTACAAAGGCCATGGCTCTTTACGTTAAATTCGTAGAGGCCCTCTGCTGTAACTAATGCTGTTTTTTGGTGGTCTTCAGATGATATCTAGACTTGATTATAGGCAACTGCCATGTCGAGCGATGAAAGCATTGTTGCTCTTGACAATACCTAGAGTGTGTTAATGTAGCATCGAGTATCTCCTCAAAATACTGCTTTACTTGAGGAATAGGCTTGGCCAGCCACTCCGAGAGAGAAGGTGCGGAGATAGATTTGTTGAGGGTATTATCCCCAAAAGAAGCATTTGCCTTTTTGATATATGGATCATATTTGAAAATAGATTCCCCACTCTAAAAAAAATATATTCTGCCTCATAAATTTTGAGGCGGTCTAGATGAAACCTTGCTTTACAAGAGCCAGAATACCAAATAAATCTTTGTCTGCCAAAAAATGGTCCGGAACATTTGGCACACTTGTCCTCAATTCTCGGAATATTGAACAAATCAGCAGACCAGGCCTGAGGATAGGCAAACTCACGCATAAAAAACCAGCACACGTAAATGGGCCACTTGCATACCTTAGTAAAAACACATCCACTCATGGCTTTTGCCAACATACTAATTTACAATAATAATAATATTAATAATGTTAATAATAATATGAATTGGCTTTGAGAATACTTCCACTACGAAACAATAAAATAAATAAAGAGTGCTTAAATATAACAGCTTAATAAACTACCTTTCTTCGCACATAATTTTGTGCGATATTACTGCACGCACCGCATGCCACCAGTGTAACAAGGCTTTATTATATAGTTAATATATACATTATACACTATACGTTGCAATAGCTTACACTCCAAGGGCAGAGCTCACACTAACCTAGCAGCTGGAACAAACCTTCAACCCTTTCATCCTCGTGGATAATAGGAAAGGAGGGGGCTATGTCCTGTTACAAGATATGCAAGGGCAGCACTCCCCAGTATCTGCCTGTCAACTCTTGCCACTACAATTGTAACAATTTCTTCACATAAAAGATGTAATATTGTTACAAGGAATGGAAAAATTAAATTATATCATTTGGTGTTCATTGCAACAATTCCTATACGTAAGCACCAAATATTAATGCAGGGAGCACAAAAATGTAAACAATTTATTTTGGTTCCTTACTATAGGAAGTTTTTAATGTATGGAGTATTTGAGATATAAAACATTGCCCTCGCCTTATACTTGTCTGAAATGGTGTTTTTGATGGTTAAGATGACTCGCTGAAAAAAAAAAAGTTAATTTACTTGATTTAAATGGGAGTGAATCCACGGAAAAACTCTAGTATTTAAATAAAAATGTTTGAATAGTCCTTTTAAAATATGTCTCCCTTAATTTTTTTTTGTCCTCGCATATCGCTTCTCGTTAGGATTGTACGCATACGTACTACACCTAATTTCATAGCTGAGGGAACTGCAGGTCTTATGGAAAAAATATTTATCTTCGCTCTCTCTCTCTCTCTGTTACCGGTTGCCAAACCTTATAGCTTTCCATTGACGGGAAGTGAGGGGGGGAGGGTTTACTTGGAAATCTCTCGTTGTAAACAATGAGGAATGGGGAGGTTGGGGGTTCAATCGACAGGCAAAAACATTTCCTATCAGTGTAAAGCCTTTTCTAGAAACACTATCTATTTCCACAATAGTATTTTATTCAAGATCAATATTTATTAACTTTTTCTATTACCCACGTAATTATAAATTAACTATTTTATGTATAAAGCTTTTTTCCTCATAATTAATATACAAACAAATACCTATTACAGCTTGCACTTTATACTAAATGCTATAAATTATCTTCTTACTTGTTCTTAATCAGAAAAATAGGAAGGTCACTATCAATATCAATCAAAGATTTTCTTTTCTTTAGGGTAGGTAATTCATTGTTACGGTAAAGTGAATGTACCTTTCTGCGAATTGCTGCTTGAGTAAAAAGTGTCATATTTATCCAAACGCTTCCTTTGAGTGCAGTTATTTCCTTTTTTGATTGGTGTTTGTAACTTTACCTTAGTTTTGAATTATTGTTTAATATAGATTACTAACTTATAAGACACATCTGTAGCATCTGCAGTCTAAATTTCCACTTGAATTACTGACTAAGTTCCGTCTTAATGAAAATAGGTGTAGAATCTTAACACCATTGCCCTTTCTTTACTACTTAATATTTTCCTCTTAGAATATAATTTTTGTAACAAGCCGGAGATCCCATAATTTGTGTTATATTTTAACTGTTAAAAATACACTATTATTCAAATAAATATATTAATATGAACATAAAACTATAATTACATGAACTTACGCATGGTGGCTACAGTCAGGGAAAACCTAGAAAAGTCCGGGAATTTTTGAATGACAAGGAAAACAAGGAAATGTCAGGAAATTTTACTAAAAATAAGGAAAAGTCAGGGAATTAAAAAAATCTAGAATATCCAATTAATTTCACAACTTAACACTAAAACAAAAGTTAATAATACCTAAATAAAATAACATTTTAAATTTTTAAATAAATGATAGAACCGTTTATGTTTAGTAGGTACCAACTTTTTTAATATGTGATCAATAATAAATAAAACCAAAGACATCATTCATTATTAAAACTGGAAAAAATTAGTCAGAAAAAATCGAAAAATGTTGCCTGGAAAACCTGGAAAAGTCAAGGAATTTTGTAAAATATGTTTTGTAGCCACCCTGCTTACGGCAAAAAAACAAAACCCACAACCAACACATATACACAAAATCTTAACGTGATCAATAACAAATATTCTTCTACACAGAATATTAATAAAATATGAGTGGTTATTTAGTTAATGTTTTTGAGTCAGCTATTAGATACACGAGACTCAGACCACTGTAACTTTACTACTGTGCTGGAGAAAGAAACACCAATTACTGGCAACAACGACAGACCAGAATTGCCAAATTTCATAAACATTCAAAGGAAGACTGAGCTCGGAAAACAAAAGAATGGCAACACTGTTGCTCAATAGTAAGCATGCAGTTCTCTCAGCAAATAAATTATGTGTAATCACGACAATGTACTAGAAATGAGGAAGGTGAATTTAGAGACAGCATAACAGCACTTTCGCTGAGGGAGAATGGAAAAAACATTTGTGAAAAACAACCCTCAGTGAACCCAAACGGGATTTGAACCTCAATATACTTGTCATTAATAAGTCCAGTCTATTGTGAGGGTGACCTTAGACATTTACACCACCGTAGTAGGTAAAATAATTCTCCACTAACGATTTTATCAAAGTTATAACTGAACTATCATCCGATTCAGGTAGAGAGGAGCTTTTAAAATTTACATAAATTACTTAACTAAATTTTAATTATCATGTTATCTGCTACTGTCACTTTTGATAAATAGCATAGTATCTATTAAATCAAACTTGAGGCCTATGTTAAGATATATCAACATTGAGCGCAAAACAATAGATTAGTTGTTTTTAATAAAGGTACCTCCTACCAGAATCTTACTATACATATATATATATATATATATATATAGGGTGACCTGGTGGTCTAGGGGTAAGGTGTCAGACTTCTATGCTGGCGGCCGGGGTTCAATCCTCGGTCCCGGCACAGATTTATCTGATTACCAAACCCTTCCTTCACCTCTGACAAGACATCTTGTGAATGTGAGGAATGCCAGGCCTCCACCGTGGTTCGGATTCCACGTTAAACTGTAGGTCCTCCATTTAATCTCACAATCACCCTACCATTACACATTAGCGTAAGTGCGTATAACCCGAACGGGTAGTAAGACGCGGTGCTAATAATAATTATATTAATACTATATATAAATCCGTCAAAATGATTATTGATTAATTTTGTCTTAGGTGCTACCATATAAAACTTGTCCATACACATATATTTTTACAAAGCAGCTTATCCAAATTTATTTCTCTTCGGGACAGCTCATTATTTCCATGTGAATTTCCCGCCAGAGCACAGGAATGTGAGTGAACAATATTTCAGTGGAACGTATGAAGACGCACGACATGTTGTCTGCTATTGACGCGAGTATGCTCATTCCAGTCGGGCGTTTTCTTTGATATCTCACACAAGCACCGTCACGCTGCTGATAACCAATTTACTTTGGGGGAAAGGAATTTCTCATATATGAGCAATATCGGAATTCTCTAAACACTTTGTTGCCGACGTGACTTTTCAATACAAGGCCCGTCATTGATTGGCATGCAGGCCACTGAAACAAGATATATTTTTCAATAACAAAAACCAATAAAAAATATATCTGAAATTGATGGCGCTCATTATCCTCTTTTATCAAACAGAAACGCATTTCTGGCGCGATTTAAATCTGATATCACGCTCAGCCTAACGTCCATGTAACGTAACACGCTGCGCCTAGCTTAACGTTGAAGTGAAGTTCCTTTAACGAGGAGTGGTCCGGGAGAGAAATTTTATGTTAGGTTACGCGGTTAAAGTGTACCACGTGCTCCTGGAAGGCAATAATATCGCGATCAACGTCAACTTGTCTGCTTAGTACTTCATTTATATGTTTATGTGTGTATACACATTCTTTGGTTTATTTAATCTGTCCGAGTTTCGCGAATACCAAAAGTTTGGCTTTTGATAACACTATGTTGCAATAATTCCATTTAAGTGGACTATTTGTATAGAAACTACGGTTTTCTTCAGTTAATACGTTGCGTCACTTACAGTAGCCCCATGACTTCTTTGGTGCTGACTGACAGCTCACAGCTGACTTCTGACAGTCAACATTTAGGTATATACCTAAATTTTTGGTCCGGCGTAGGGATACATAATTTGGTCTGGTAACGTTTCAAAGCTGTCAGTCAGCACCAAAGAAGCCATGGGGCTACTGTATCTCCTGATCACACGTAATGCTTCTTTACATTATTTGAACTTTAAGTGGACGTTAAGTTGATCGTGAACGCGACATAACACAATAGGTTATTTAAAATAATCGACACCTCGAATAGATGAGTAATCAACAACTTATTATAAATTGAATGTTTAGGCACACTAGATTTAATTAATCAACATCGATGTCGTAACCTTAACTTGTTGTCCCGCACGACGACTTTGGGCCATGAATATGGTATTTTATACCGAAACATGTCGGCCAGAATTTAATCGGGTTTTTTAAACGCTAATTACTTAACCCAAGGGCACAGTGTCTGTGCCCAAGGAGTATGGGACTGAACAACATTAAGACTTGGATTCTCATTTATCATTGCTTTTCGCTCTAAAACATTTATCATAATATGTTTGCAACTTAAAAAGACACTATTCTCTCAAAGTTTGACTCCATTTAACAACAATCTCTATTATATGGATTGTAACTGTGTGTAGGCCTACTCGTATAAGTTTTCGAGCTGATATTAATTATTTTAATATGTTGTGTATGTGTTTATTTCGACTGATGGTCACCAATTGACTTACTATCTATTGTTATATGCATTGATTTATTTTAATCAATCAATTTATTCATTTTTTATCTCACTTATCTCTTACTTGTATCTTTTTTAACATGTTTTTCATTATTTAATTATAATCATTACTAACCTAAGATTAATTTTTATAATTTTTTCTAGTAATTCTTATGTTTATCTAGCCTTTCACCTTTTTATTATAATCTTAAGTGGGTTTCTAAGTCTTAACCATATACAATCAATATTAGTTTGTAAAGAAGGTGAGAAAATAAAGGTGGGAAATCACCTAAATAAAAACTAACCCCGAGTGAACTCGTATGTGATTAAAATGGAGGCTTCCCCGTTGACGGCAAGCGTGTGTAACTGCGGGTGCAAATGGGCGTACTCACACCTTGGGATTCACTCACTTGTAATGAGCTCTGAATGACTCAAGGATTATTTAGCTCTCATGGAGTTTAAATCCTGGCTGAGTGCACTAAGGGGTGATTTTCCACATGTGATTTATCACTGCGCCTGCTAAATGGGTCTATTTATTTACTATAACAGGGTAAGAGCCGAGGAAAATATAATTCACAGGAAATATATACCTTTATTTTCGTGGAGGGAGATTGTTAAACTGTTTAGTCAAAACTACCTGAGAATATCTAGTCTAGGATAAAATTCCGACCACCATTGAACCAGACAAGACAATATCGATGGTGTTATGACGTAGGAAAGTCAATTTACAGTTAATGACACTTGGCAGTGAAAGGGATGAAGCCGGCAGTGATGATATATGGCGCCTGCATTTCTCAGTAGTGCGCCATCTTCTCTTTCTCCTTTTTCCCCGCTCCTTCTGACTTTCATTTGCATGAGTAGTTGAGGAGACAAAACTTGGCTTGATGTCATATTGTGACATAAACTTGCAACAATCTTAAATTGCGAGATTGCGGGTAACCCAGCCGGGTAGAATAACGTGGTGCAAAAAATAAAATAATATTTACATTCAACCGATACAAAATTAATAAAGAAAGTGCTATGCCCCAAAAGCGTTAACAGATTTATGTCATACATTTGAACTTGGTTATAACAAGTACAAAGACTGACAAGATTTATTTGTTATAACCATTACTTAATATATAAGTTAAATTCCCCTAATATGTTTTGAATTCTCAATAATTTGATAAAAAGGCAGATTCATAAGACAAATCAAATATTAGATATAAAAAATTGTATGATCACCACCTTATATATTATTTGTGTTACTATGTTATTAATATACAAAGAAACCTTCCTACAGACACCAATATTTTTTGTAAAACGTAGAGAAATTTGACTTTTTCGTGAATCAAGAGATACATTCTTTTGTCAGAACACGTTCGTCTGAAGGAAGGGTTAGTTACTAACTTATTTTGTAGTCGTGGTCTTTGGGTAAAGTGGGGGATCTGGTCCGTAGGCTACTCCTGGAGAGATAGGTATATTGTGGACGGTATCTAAGTACAAGGTAAGATCATAATCTGGCCCATAATTTGATGCAGGTAGTCATAAAAGGTTCGCCCATTTACTTTTGTCTAGTCAAAAAATTTGGTATTTTCAACTATCTGAGCCATTAATAATGTTTGCATTCTGTATTTACATGGTTACTAATATATGTGTGATATATCAGTGTATTCTGCTTGTTATAAAAGCGAAACATTGTACGTGATATAAGTGTGAATTAAAACAATAATGGATTTATTCTCATTGCAGTCGTGATCTCGTTATTTATTTACTGTTTACAACCAAGGTTGACTGTATTAAATGGTGTTCCTACGCTTCCTTACATACATATTTGTATTGATTTCTGGAAGTTAAAATATCATAACAGATTACGACTTATGATTAATTATTATTTATGATTATCAATTATTGATTTTTTAAAACCTTAAATATTAATATATTAGACTTATTATTTTGTGGCATAACATATTACTGCACCAAACCCTTAATATTCATATTATAATGTCTTTGGCAGTCAATGTGTTTGTAGAGAGAAACTCGCGCGGCTCGTTGGGGGCTACGCCCCCAAATCCCCAGTGATTTTTATTTGCAAGTGGATGTAAACTTATGTAATTCCAGAGCCGTTTTTTAATAGGTCTTACCGTTTAGCCACAAGAGACCTCCAAAGAAAGGTCCACCCCGACTTTCCAGTTGCTACGGGCTTTTAATTTTTTTTGGGGGAGTTAAAAATTAAAATTGGTAACTTTTGGAATTTTACCATCGGTTAATAGCTAGAAGTTATAAGTTTACCAAATTTCAAGTTTCTAGCTCATCTGGAAGTGGGTAAACATTAATGTCAGTGAATGAGTTAGCCGTGTGGCTTTATAGTAGTATAATACCCCTGAACTAAAGACTCGCGTTTCATGATACGTTTTCAAAGCTGCTAATTTACCCTAACCTGTTCACGCCTTAATTCTGTGACAGTCTATTTAGCATTTATTATATATATTAATCCACGGGAACAAGATAAAATATATTTTAATCGAACCAACACCCGTATTGGTGAGCATAAGAACTAAATGTCAGGCTCATCTAGTTTGGTTTTTCGTTGACGGATAGGTATAGATTTGAATTTCGGCCAGGTGTATCGTGTGTTTTTTTCCTAAATAGTTTCATAATCTTATCTCCACGAAAATACGTGCGCATTTTCTATGAATTCTACCTTCATCACAAGCGTAATTAAAATACGTGTAAGTTAGATGGGCAGTAAGACGTGGTAAAATAACCCGTTGAATCCATCATAACTCCTACGTAGAAGAACATTGTAGTTGAAGATATCCCAGGTCTTCCAGCTTGGAGCTGCACATACTGTTATCTTAGACCACAGGGTACATTTGACTGCCATAACCATCCTCATCAACCTAATAATAATAATAATAACCATCATCATCATCATAGTCATAATCCTACAAGAATGTAGGCCTTTACTGTTTTGTTTCTTTTTGAATTGGATATTGTCACTTTAAAGGTCTGCCAAGTATTCCTTTTCCTGTCATTTTGATAGTTTATAGTTTTTTGGGCGATAACGCATAATAATTCTATCAAATGTTCTGAGCGAGGACCACTTCAAATAGTTTATAGAGACATCCAAATATCAACATTTCTGATGGAAGATCATCCCAAGCAGGTTCAAGAGGTATCTAATTTATAAAAATCCAGTCGAAGACCTTGCTAGATGATGTTCCCAAAGTTTAAACAAATCTCCCTGAAAAATAATTAATTAATGGGTTTTAGAAGAATTTAATATTCAAATATTCTATCAAGGAGGGGCCCCGACCCCCACTTTGGCTTGGGGGCTAAACCCCTTGAATACATTTTTCTGCTAATAACTGTCCTATCTACATAAATAAGGTTCCACCGCTATTAAACCTGAAATTATTGAATTATTTTTCATTATTTTTATGATACAACAATATGAATCCCGTTTTCCCCCCTAGAAAGTTTTAATATATTTTCATATATATATATATATATCTATATATATATATATATATTGGTTGCGTACAGCGCAGGGACTTCAGCCAGTTATATGCATTCTCGGAGGAAATTAAAAATAATAATCTTGCATTCAATTCTTTCTCACCCAAAAAACAAACAAAAAAAGTTAGTTAACAGATGGAAAATATTAGCTGTACAATCAAATAATAATATCAGATTATCCCTATTAATCTATGGTATCTGTTTTAATCTGAAACAACTAATTTGCATGTTCTTATATGAACAGCTATACAAAACAATTTACTTCAAACTTTAATACATTAAATCAAAAATAAAACCATGAACATATTGAACCAAAGAAAAAAATAGTTAGAATATTATGTGAACAAAGAATTTTTATTTTTATTATTATTATTATTATTATTATTAGCATCACGTCTTACTACCCGTTCGGGTTATACGCACTTACGCTAATGTGTAATGGTAGGGTGATCGTGAGATGAAATGGAGGACCTACAGTTTAACGTGGAATCCGAACCACGGTGGAGGCCTGGTATTCCTCACATTCACAAGATGTCTTGTCAGAGGTAAAGGAGGGGTTTGGTATAAACAAAGAAAAAGTAATGAATAGCAACATACACGCTGCAAATAATTGTGAATATGGGACTGTATGTATGGAGGAAATCACATTTTAATTATTTTAAATTAATTGTAAAATTACACCTAGACACAGGGAATCAAAGCCCGAGACCTTTGGCTTAGCGTACCACTGAATTATCCAGGACTCGTCACATACTGAGGGTCATTATTTCTTAACTCATAGTTCAAGACCGAGTCTGGACGTGCGTAAATCATCAGTTACATAGTGAGATGTTACCGTGTTGAGGCGTCACTTTCCAATTAATTTTAATTAAAGGAGAAAGTAACCATAAAACTGATTAAAGCAAATTTTCCGCCTCTCTATAAAATAAAATGCTTGTCATAGGCTCCATTGTAAGCTTTTTATATCTATCGAGTCCTAATCCTTATGGGAAAAACACTCGTAGTACACCCAACTGGGCTTCAAACTCTGACCTCCTCGTCATTGGCAAACCATAGATGAAGTTGACACCACGACCCACTTGTCCACTGATGTGGGATCAACTTTAATGGGGTGGGATGAGAAAAACATTATTTATATGAAATGTACCCGAATTTGTTTGGATAACCATTTTGGAAAATAAACCCTCAATACACCTCACTGAGATCCGAACTCCAAACTCCCTGTCAACCCTAAACCAGACAAGACGAGGTTGAAGCCTTAAACCGCGTGACAAACGATGCGGGTATTTCCCTAACAAAAATAACGCTAACACGACAAATTAGATTCAATAGAAAGGAATATTTATTAACCCACATCGGTGGACACGCCTTCTTTAATATAGTTCGTCTGATATGGTTTATTACTGACGGGGGGTTGTGGCTCAAAACCCGGATGGGTGTACTGAGAGTTTTTTTTTAAATTCTAAATGCCTAGCCATTATAACTACACGCAAATGTGGGTACATTTATTTTCAATTATATCTTTCTCATTTCTACCTCATTATCTTAATATACTGTACATGGGGTTAATCTGAACGAGTACTAAAACGGGGGGACAAATAGTATTTCTTACCAAATTTTATAGTTTTATTTTTTTCAGAATAACCTAACAATTTTCGTGGAATACTTTCGTTAAGATCTTTAAAGTGGTAGACCAGGTGTAAAGTAGAAAACTTACTATGTATATATTCATACGTCATGGCATAATATCTGCAGCTGTCAGTTTTAATCGAAAATAACAATACCGATTGAATAAAAAATGTTATTTCTGGCCGCAATAAAATATTGTTAATATTTTCTAAGAGTTTCATTCTAACAAAATTATACTATACAAGTTTTTAAAATGATATTTTTCTTACAGACTCTATTATTAGGCCTATATTAATTTGATTTATTCAACTACACACGTGAGACCAAGCGTTTATCGTTATCCCAAATGACACAAAAAGTAGTTAGTATTTTTCCTGATTGGAATGTTGGCACAAAACCACATATTTGGACACACAACTTCTGATCAGTGGCGGGGCTTATAACTTTCTACAAACTTGCTTTTAATTAAGTTCGTCATCACGGTTGAAGGTGATGACAGGCAACCAGACAGCCATTAGGATTTCTACTAAAACGAAAGTGAACGTGTAAGCAATTTTCTTTTTTTGGAATAAAAGTGTGAGTAAATGGTTATGTAAAGTTTCTGATTGCATTCATTCAGGATTTTTAACTGGGGAAGGATTAGGAGGATGGTGTTAAATGTACAGAGACTAGTCACTTTTCTTTATTACTGTGAGAAAAAAATTACTTCTCTTCTAAAACAATAGCTATCAGGCGATATAATTAGCTTTATATGAGTGTTTTATTATAATTGCAAAGTGTTGCAAGTATTTAGCGTTCATATTATGAAATAAACCATAACATCAACACATGACTTACATACTAACTTGATTCTAGAATTTAGTTGGTAGCCTATCTTTCTACTGAGTTAAGGGTCCGTGGTTCAATTCCTTGCCTGGACATTTTTTTTATCATTAGTTAAATTAGGGTTTACCTCTTCACAATGATGAATTAACGGTCGGGGGCTAGGTGTTGTGTATGTTCTTGATTTAAGTTAGTTTATAAATCGTTTGCGGATGTAAACAATCGGTTCAGTAAGGGCACGTTAAATACTTCAAATAACCAAATATTCCAGAACAAAGACAACACGCAGTCTCCTGGCTTTCAATTTATCACTACCAATAGTAACGTCTTGACCTTGAAGGTCAACGGAATTTGGGAACCTTGTCTTAGTAATCTTTTCATGCCTGACGGAGGTTTCGACGACATACTAACTGACTTACCTTGCTGTGAAATGTGCTATCGGTAATGAATAATTAAGGATAAAAAGGAATAAATAAATTCGATCAAAATCAACGTAGACAGGTGCTAGTCTTGTGTATAAATATTTTTCACAGTACATTTTAATATAATATCTTTGGTGCCAGGGAAGAAGAGTTTAAGGGCCAGTTTCATAGTCAAATTTAGTACGCCTCAAGTGCGGCGCTACACTAAGTACATGACGACACCTACCTAAACCAGAATGGAATGGGCCGTTCTCGCATAGGACACTGGCCCATTCCATTCGAGTTTAGGTAGGTGTCGTCTTGTACTTAGTGTAGCGCCGCACTTGAGGCGTACTAAATTTGACTATGAAACTGGCCCTATGTCAAAAAATGATAAAAATGAGAAGTCAAAATATTAATTCTCCTTGGCTAGAGCTACCATTTGGTACAAGTAGTATAAGTCAAACTCAACCTTATTGGTGGAAAAGTTACATTATATCTTTATAGTATAAGTACGCTTGTTTTATTTTAGTTGTACATTTTAGTATTAGTCAAGTTACATTTTTTGATTTATACTTTTTTTCCCTGGTACCAAAGATATATAGTTTACTAGCTGGTGTACCCGTTCTTCACACGGGAAATCTATAAAGTAGCTTTGTTATTTTTAGTATGTAAAATTAACTACAGGGAACAGTAACCAAATTTTAAATTATGTTTAACTATTAATCCTTTATTGGTTTGAATTGTGAACGAACACGAAAATATATTGACTAATACAAAATGTCAAAATAGAGATATAATTTGAACATGTTTTAAAAGATGTATTTTGAAGATTAAATTATAACTTTTCCACTACACAATGCTTTCAACTCTTGCCTATTCATGCCAATCAAAAAGAAAGATGAGTGTCACAGCGTGAATATTAATTGCTTGTTAAAAGTTGTAATTAAATCCAATCAACGGTATGCTAGCATTTTATTACCACATATACCATGTTTAACACTTTTATCTCGTTTAACCTTTATACCCATGCTACCCCTTTTTCACTTTTTACACATATTTAACTTTTTTACCCATTTTATCCTTCTTGCCCTGTTTACCCTTATTTCTCTATTTCCCCTTTTTAACATTTATAGCCTTTATAACCTCTTTACCCTTTCCACCCCGTTCACGTTTTTTTACCTCGCTAACCCTTTTATTTTGGTTCCCCCCATTTGCAGCTCTTTAACCTTTTGACTTCTTGTTTTTTTTATGATTTACTTTTAGCCCTTTTTTTACCATTTTTGCTCACTTGTGCCCTTAGTGCCCTTTTTGACATTTTTTGCTTATTGCCTTTATTTATTAGATTTACTTTTTTTTACCATTTCTGGACTTTTTCCACCTTTTTACCACTTTTAGTAAACGTGCTCGGTCCCGGAGAAATATTTTAGGCTAAAAAGGGTATAAAATTTTAAAAGTTGTAAAAAGGATAAAAAGGTTTACAGGTAAAAAAGCCCTAGCAAATAATATTTGGTTATTAAAAAAAATCACAACATTTAACAAATTATTATATCATGGCAACATGAGAAGAATAGCTTATTGCAGATACCAAATTCTCCTTGTTTATTCTCCATGGCAACCAAACTACAATACAAATTGTATGAAGTGTAGTAGCTACATTTTTCTGTTTTTTATTCAATTAAAAAATTATATTCAAAATTTCAAAGTTCTGGTTTTGATGTGCACATATTCATTTTCAAGAGTCGGACCTCTGCGTGTTGTAGATATCACGCAATGCTCGTGAAAGACAAACAAACTCTTCATTTTATTAATAAAGTGCATTATCTTTAGTTGACAAAATATTTTTTTGAATATTTGTGGTGTCAAAAAATACATAATTACATTCGGACATATTGTTTTCATTTAAAAAATGGGCCAACACACTTTTTCTCGTATCTGAATATTCTATTGTACCAACAAATCCTCAACCTTTAATCCGAATCTTAGAAACCATTATATGCATGGGAGGTTTAATTTCCCAAATTCATATAAGTTTTGTACTTTTCAAATCTGATTTTTCTCAAGTGAATTCTTAAGAATATTAAAATTGCAAGCAAAATATAACTTATTGTGGATTCACATTTAAAAAAAATGTTGTTTTAAATTAATTATATAGAATAGACTGTATTTTAATTACTTTAGGCAAATCAATAAAACGAATCAGAATGTATATATTAAATAAACATATTATAAATGTGAATGATTAATTATTTAATTTTTAATCTCATATTTGAATTTTGTCCTTATATTTGTATAGCCTCAGAGATTTAATAGATTCAAGGTTTTAAAAATTCTATAATAGTTAGAATAAGTTGGATTCTTGTTGAATTTCCATATAAACTTGTGAACACGCAGCTGGGATAGTGCAGTGCAAGACGTTTGTTTTATAATTATATAATTAGGTCATTATTAATTGAGAGGCCGGGGTTCTAATCCCCTTCCCTACTGGGAAGGAGGTTTTATATACGTAGTTTTAACTGTGGTTTTACCATGTTCTCTCCAAGCTAATGTGTTTGTATTATATGCGGTCTGGCTCACGTCTAATCTTATATAAAGTTATTGATAATTATTTTATTAAATGTACTGTACATAGGGCAAACAGGCCTATAGCAATTATAATAAATGCAAAAACGTTAAGAAGCCACTAAAAGTGACCTTAGTTTAATCATATTGCATAACAATATTTTGATATTGTAACACGACCAGGCTGGGAGAGGAAAGGGG
Source organism: Timema douglasi (assembly GCA_901482245.1). Lineage (NCBI taxonomy): Eukaryota > Metazoa > Arthropoda > Insecta > Phasmatodea > Timematidae > Timema > Timema douglasi. Next base: position 112,988 of record CABEEJ010001243.1, on the reverse strand, counting down.
GGGGCGGGGGGACAAGAGGACGTTTACACCTGTATTTTAAGGATATTGGAATGGACTTTTTTTTAAGGTTATTTAAGCTTATTCACTGTTTTTTAGCACCATGTCCTACTACCTGTTCGGGGTCTGCACCTACTAACTTGTGAAGCTACTGATTATTAAATAGTTGTCTTTCATTAAATATTAGTTTTATTGAATATCAAAATAAACTATATTATTATACACTATACAGATTTTCAGTAACCTACAATTACAAAAACCACTCGATAAAAATCCCCATAAAACTCTTACAAAAATTATTATTATTATTATTATTATTATTAGCACCGTGTCTTACTACCCGTTCGGGTTGTACGCACCTGCGCTAATGTGTAATGGTAGGGTAATTGTGAGATGAAGTGGAGGGCCTACAGTTTAACGTGGGTTTCGAACCTCAGTGGAGGCCTGTTGTGATTAATACACGTCTTGTCAAAGGTGAAGGAAGGGTTTGGCAATCAGATAAGTCTGTGTTGGGACCGAGGATTGAACCCCAGACCCCTAGTACAGAAATGTTACACCTTACCCCTAGACCGCCAGGTAGCGTCGATATTAACAAAGCAATCTACTATATCAACATAGATATGACTCGCTTCGGTGGCCGCGTGGTGTAACGCACTACTCTATTGTTAGACTAGACTGCCAAAGACGAGGATATCAGGGTTCAATCTTGGTTGGGTGCACTGAGGGGTTTATTTCCTAAATGGTTTTATACTCTCCTTCCACGCAAATGTGGGTGCATTTCCTCCAGATTAAAACTCCTTAATCTTTAACACATTATTGTACTTAGTACATAGGCGTACAGCCCGAACAGATAGTAAGACATGGTGTTAAAAAAACATGACAATGCCTCCCGCAAACAAACCTAATACAAATAAATTACATGGCCATCTATATTATTGTTGGGAGACCTGGCGGTTTAGGGGTAAGGTGTCAGACTTCTGTGCTGGCGGCCGGGGTTCAATCCTCGGTCCCGGCACAGATTTATCTGATTACCAAACCCTTCCTTCACCTCTGACAAGACATCTGGTGAATGTGGGGAATGACAGGCCTCTACCATGGTTCGGATTCCACGTTAAACTCTAGGTCCTCCATTTCATCTCACAATCACCCTAATATTACACGTTAGCGTAAGTGCGTATAATCCAAACGGGTAGTAAGACGCTGTGCTAATAATAATAATAATAATAATAATAATAATAATAATAATATATTATTGTTGCAATATTGTTTATAACAAAATATTATTTAAATGTAGCTTCCTCCAAACACTCGACTCACGACCCCTTGACATTGGGATGATGGTTCTATCACACCCCAAACTAACAAAATCTCACCGTTAAAACGTAATTCCAGTTAAACGTGGTTAAAACACACATGGGCTGTCCTGTATACAGTCAATGTCCCTTCCCGTCTATTTTATTTATATATAAACTCCGATTTGCAAAACTGATGATTGATTTAAATGGGTGGGTATTTTATTTTTTATTTGATTTAGTGACGCTTTTAAAAGCTATCGTCAAAGGTGGGATAAATATTGAAATGAATACAACAGATAGGGTTGTAAAAAAAAAGAAGTTAAAAACAGTTATTGATGAGTCGTGGGCTAGGTTTTACTTTATCTTTTATTTATCACTAAACCTCCCACAGCAATAAATCTAAGTTTATTTTTATTTTATGAAGCCCTGGATATTGATGAAATTACGTTCCCTCCTCTTTGTTATCCTATTAATATTTTGTGTGGGTGTGCTATTTACTACAAGCTCCATTAAATTGTTACCTTCATTGATTTTAATGTTTTAATTTGACTATTTGTTTTTTCAAAAAATAAAAGTTATCAAGTTATCATTTGTAATTTCATTTATACAACTGTTAGCCCGCCAGAAATTTAAATGAGGCTATCTCTGAAATTGTTAAGTTTTTTATTTCTTGCATCATAAAGCTTACACTAATAAAGTTCTATAAATAAATAAAAATACGTTAGGTTATTATTTTTTACATATTTAGAAACTTAAATGAATAATATTTTTTCTTTAAAAAAATAGATTGAAATATTATTAGAAAATAAATTCGCACTATTTTTTTAAACCGGTTTGAAGTTTGGCTCCATCACACAATCACTAACGTAGTATTGCATACATTTTTTTTTCATTTGTCTGTTAAAAATACAATCATTAATTAAAAACATAAGCGTTCATCGGTCCGGGCTATCTATGTTTACAACTCAAAAGCTATGCAACATAAATGTCTGCTATATCGTAGAATGTGCTCTATTTCTTACGAGCTATAAAATATTTCATAAAAAATTATACAATGTATTGAGAAAAACATATCTTGTACAATCTTGGTTGTTAACATGGCACAATCTCATGACCCAAACATCTTATACCACGAATTATGTCATGTGTATCAACTTTTGATTTGACATAACTTAATGCTAGTTTTAATAAAGAGCTTATTAGTCAATGAATAAGGAAATAATTGAGGTAGGCTATTTTAATCTGTTGTTTTATTATGGTAAAATCTATTATTTTTCTCCTGATCAAAGCCATTAAAATTAAGTAGTCTACTTATAATAAACCTCTTAATACTGTTTTTATAATATATTTTGTTTACCATTACAAAAACAATGTTTTTTAATAATCGAGACAAAAAATTAAAAATATATTATAAAACTGGTTTGAATGGCCATTGGTAATGGTTTATGGCCGCTCACAAGAGCCTATATTAATAATATTAAATTTAGTTGAAAAATTTCACCTGGTTATGAGAATCGAACCTTGGGACCTTTGGATTTTGTCAATGCAACTATAGTCTATAGTTGTTTTTATCAGTGCGTTTTAATACCTGTTCAAGTCATACGCACATATGATAGTTACTCTAATAAGAGAAGGGGTGAGGAAGAAATCATTTTAGAGAGAATATACTCAAATTTGCGTAGAAGTAGAGTGGGAAACCATCGAGGAAAAAAAACCCTCAGTAGATCCAATCAGGATTCGAGCCTCGATATACCCCTCTTCAGCAGACTAGTCTAATAGGGGACTAACTGACTCCTTATATCACTCGGTATTTACAATTAAATGCCTGTACAGGTGGTCTCCAATTCCCATGTCTTAGGTGGTTGTGTTTCTTGATTGCTATTCAGGTGGGATGGAAGAGAAATTAAATTAGGCATAAGGCAAATATTTTATTAAAACAATTGCCAAAAGCTAATACAATATTGCATCAGTAAATGCACTTAGTTTAATTTTATACTTATATTTATCTAAACAGTTTGGATGATTATGATTATTAGCACCGCGTCTTACTACCCGTTCGGGTTATACACATTTAGCTAATGTGTAATGGTAGGGTGATTGTGAGATGAAATGGAGGACCTACAGTTTAACGTGGAATCCGAACCACGGTGGAGGCCTTGGAGGCCTGGCATTCCCCACATTCACAAGATGTCTTGTCAGAGGTGAAGGAAGGGTTTGGTAATCAGATAAATCTGCGCCGGGACAACAGTTTGGAATTGTAAGTTTTGGGCATCCTGAAACACTTAGACAACTTTTTCTTTAACTTTAAAAGGCTTTACATGGAATTTTAACATGTAATACAATGAATGAGTTATTTATGTCTGTATGTATGCATGTATACATCATTAAATAACAATTTTCACAAAAAATGTCTTACTATAACGATAGTTTTACGGAAAACGCCTTAGTATAGTAAATTCTCTGTAAATCCAGAATTTTAGAATATCAAGCGGTATTTATTTACTAGCATTACTGACATTGTCCTAACAATGACTGGAAAACATTACTGGGTGTGCGTGATTTATCTCATTTCATATCTTTAAAAATAAAGACACATTTCACTTATCAGGAATAATGGTTGTTAATGTTTAGTATGGCCTAGTTGGTCACTTTAAATATATACATGGTAGCCGCCAACAAAATCATTAATTTTATTCTAGTTTGTAAATAAACTATATAAATAAAGGTAAGATATGATAAAAAGTAGCAAGATGAAACAATAAATACTCGTGAAACCCACCACGTTGCACTTGGTTGGCATTAATGGGAAACCCGGTGACCTATTGGTGTGCTTTTTGAACCCTTTCTCCACACTGATGTGGCCAATATTTCTTTAAAACTGCCGTTCTCATCCCTATCCCTAAGGCTAATTCGTCAGTAACCCTTGTGCTGAACTTTACATTTAATTAAAAACAAGGGCTGGATAAGTAAAATGGAAAGTGGTGTGGGTAGAATTGAGAAGGAGCTGTGAAAAAAAGTTTACACTGCTATGTGTAATCAGCCACTTAAATTTAAATACGCAAGAACTAAATTATTATGTACCTAAATTATATTTAAAGATATTTATGTACTAAATAACGAAGGCGTTTGTATATTTTAAATTATTACGTAGGTCAAACATGTTTACGTTCCCCTCCCAATCCTCTCTCACCCCCCTCTCGTCCCCCCCAACATTATTTTTGTTCTTGTTTTAACTGCAATATAACAGTGAAAATATTTATCTTGGTGGTGGTAAACTATGCCCTCCTACTATTCCCCCTTTATCCCCCCTTCACCCCCCTTTATCCAACGAAAATTCCACAGTTCGTAGTCGGTACGTTGTATCCGCCATAATGGCGGTGGTTGTTAAAATATATCACGTGGCATCCTGTTTTGCGGGATATTAAAATAAACAAAGGAAATAAAATAAATCCTGCTAAAAAAAATACCGCTACAACCAGTTTAAGTACAGCTAGAGGCCACAAATAAATACGTGATGGGAAAGTAACACTTTATGATAAACTGAATATTTAGTAGCTACGATCTTATTTTAAAATTTATTATTAAATACAAACTTGCAATAATTTAAACATTCGAGGCCTTCAAATTAATCATAAAATATTTTATTCTTAAAATATTTAAAGTTCATAACCCCACACACTACATTTGTCACATTAATAACTATAGTGTAAACAGATAGTAAACCTATTTTAATTTTCTCTCAAAATATTGTATTTTATTTAGTTATTTTTGTTCCGGGTCATACTACCAATCCGAGATGGACAAATTTAATTATACTAATAGGGTAGAAATGAGGAATACACGATTTAAAATAAAATAGCCCGCATTTAATCCGTTTACCTGCTGGTACTGGTTTTATGTTAGCTATTATATAGTTATTACACATCTACAAAAGCTAGTCACTTGACGAATAGTTGTCTGTTAAATTATTGAGCTGCTTTTACGGGAAACCCCAAATTTCTATCACCTGGGAACTTTATCACTTTATCGCCATTGGACTAGAGAGCACCTTCTTAGAATGAAAGCAAGTAAAATGTTCCCAAAGTGAGAGGAGGTTTGCGCCTTTCTTTATGATTAATAATCCCAACCATTCATTTTTAATTAATTATTTCTTCCACCTACACCTACCCATCCACTTATTATCGTTTTGTCTTGGCTTTCATGCAATTATTCTTTACTTTCGATAGTTTTAGTTTTCACTTTCTCATAAAGAAATTATTGTAATCGTGAATATTTTTGACCTAAATAATATGATGGCTTTTCACGTTTCATATGGTTCTGAATTTCAAATAATGAGTTTTAAATTATTTCTTTGTGTGAGTCCGACAATCTGTCTCTATGTTTGTATTTTTCTGGGACTACATCCGAAAAGGTTTCATGGATTACGTTCAAACATGGTATTTATATATTACATGATCATACCTCAAGGAAATATCTTGATTTTGATTATATTCCTTAAATTAAGGTTAGTTTACTAATGTTATTATTATTATTAGCACCGCGTCTTACTACCCGTTCGGGTTATACGCACTTACGCTAATGTGTAATGGTAGGGTGATTGTGAGATGAAATGAAGGACCTACAGTTTAACG
>CABEEJ010001243.1:72283-106149 GCA_901482245.1 Timema douglasi | reverse complement strand
GGAGAAATAGACAAATTAAGCTTAGTGAAGTGTGTGTCCTTCCAAAACTCCTTTGTATGACTTGTTTATATTATGTTTGTTATACTATTATTTATCACACATATAGCTATTATTGACAATGTTTTAAAAACGGAAATTTCACTTTGATATAATATTGTTTGATTTTGAGATAAATATAGTTAACTAAATTATATTTTTTGACTTGTGTCCTTCTTACCGCCAGACATAGCATTAATATTTGTTTATGTTCAGAGTTGGCGCAATTCGGGTCCTGTCTTGGGAAGGGGGGTATTGGCGCAATTCGGGTCCGGTCTGGGGGGGCACTTTTAAGCTCTTGGCGCAATTCGGGTCCGAGCTAAGAGAATTGGCGCAATTCGGGCGAGCCCGGCATTCCTCACATTCACAAGATGTCTTGTCAGAGGTGAAGGAAGGGTTTGGTAATCAGATAAATCTTTGCCGGGACCGAGGATTGAACCCCGGCACCAGCATAGAAGTCTGACACCTTAACCACTAGACCACCAGGTCACCGTTTACTAATGACATATTGAAAAATCCAAAATTCAATGAAAATAGCTTTAATGGTTTTGTTCAAAATTGAGATCTGGGATATTTTAGTTTTACATTATAAACAACTCTGTATACTTGGTTTTTATAAGTAAATTTCATTTAGGAATAGTAAACTGATTTTTGAACATTTGAAACTGTTTGAAAAAAAGTTATTACTATTATATATTAAATGGTTTTTCAGTGACTACGAGTGACGCAGATGCTTAGACGCTCTAATCCATAGCCAAAGCATTGGTCTCAAATACCACTTTGGTAGATCTAATAAATACCTATAAAATAATACCAATGATATAGTAAACTACTGCCATTTTTAAGCGCCATTAGATTTGTTTGTATTTTATAAAAGATTCTCACTTCCATAATTAAATATAGATTTCATAGACACACATTTAACATAATATACTCGCGTCAGTGGATGCATGGTATAAGTTGGACACTTTTTATGTGATAGATTGATGGCTTGGGCACCATCGACTCAATTATAAAGAATTTTAACTAGATGGATTGGATACTTCATAGCTGAATATTAACTGGACATGAATACAATCATTCGCCAACATACTTAATTTCAGTATGAGTGTGGTTACTATTTTTTTAGGTAAAGTAGGACAAAAATATTTAATTTAAGTGACTATTTTTGAGTATTTTTTAACATAAATATTTTTTAAATAGAATGAAATAAAGTGGCTAGAGGAATAATAATAGAGTGAAGAAGAAAAAAATATTGGAAACTCAAAACTATTTATTAAAACTCACTTTTAATTGCTAGTTAAAGTTAACACAGAGTTCCATCAAGTCATTCAATACTTAAAAGAACATTATTTTCATCGTCAATTTCAAGTAAAAGATATTAATGATAGAACAATTCTCTTTGTAAGGAAATATAAATATATTTTTATTAATTTTCGTTTTTAAACTTTTATTATTGATTAATACACATCAAAAAAATAAAACTCCAGGGTGATGTTTTTTACTCTGGCACTGTGTAATTCGACATATTATTTTCTCTAACTACAAAAAGTACCTTTTGAATTACTTGGTTAAAAAAATACCTATGGATTTATTACTGCCTGTTCTGCAGGACAATAGGACATCATCAAAAAAAGGTTAATGTCCTTAAAAAAGTATCCATGGTCACCCTAAGTATAAGTCATCCAGTTGAGCGTTAGTTACTCCGTACACTAGTATGTCAGAGGTAAAAAAAGTTTAGCAACGCGTCTTACCAGATATTCAGGTTATACGCATAAGTACTAATTAATTACACTAATGAGTTAGGGACAAGAAGGTTGAATTTACAAGAAGTGTATCTGATTTTGCGCGGAAAAAGAGGGAAAAACCATTTAGGGAAAACCACCGTCAGTACAACCGACAGCGATTATAGCCCCAATCTCCCTGTCATCGTCAGTCTGGTCTGCTGAGAGAGTGATGCCTTAGACCATGTGGCCACCAAAGCAGGTAAAAATTAATTATTAGTTGAAGGGGGAGTAATGTTAGGTTAAGTTAGGTTTGGAAAGTACTGTCAAATCTAATTTGGGGGGGAAATCGTGGTGCAAAATTTCTGTGCCCAATCTACCATGGGGGAGGGGGTAATTTCAGTGCATATCTACCTTAGGGGTAGGGTAGGAATTGCAGTGCCCAATCTACCTTGGGGTTAGGGTAGGAATTGCAGTGCCCAATCTACCTTGAGGGTAGGGGAGGAATTGCAGTGCCCAACCTACCTTGGGGTTAGGGTAGGAATGCAGTGCATATCTACCATGGGGGAGGGGGTAATTTCAGTGCATATCTACCATGGGGGAGGGGGTAATTTCAGTGCATATCTACCATGGGGGAGGGGGTAATTTCAGTGCCCAATATTCCATAGGGGAAAATGTTTTGTGGTAGCCGGGGCTATAAAACAGTATCCAATCCACTTACCCCGCTCTAAATGTGCCCGTGCATTGTACCCGCTAACGTAAGGTCAAGTCCGCTACTACCCTCTTCGGTGGCTGCGTGGTCTAAGGCGCTAAGGTCGTGTTGGATTAGATTACCGAAGATGGGGAGATCGGACTTAAATCCCGGTCGGGTGCGACGGGAGGGTTTTTTCATAACTGGGTTTTCACTCTCCCTCCACGAAAATTTGGGTGCATTTCCTCTAAGTTAAACATTCATAATCCCTAAACCGCTATGATAATTAGTACATAGGGCTATAACCTGAATAGGTAGTAAGACCTGGTGCTAAAATGTATGTTACTCCTACGTAGGCCCAAGTTCTGCTCAACCCTTTTCTCTGTATTGGCATGTGAAGAATTGAAAGTAAAATAAGCAAAGGCTGAAATGTGATTGAAAAGGGAAGAATTGGATGAGTTCTATAGTGTATTCCCAAACTTAAACCAAATTATACAGCTTTCAGAATAACTATTGTGCCTAACACTATATTTATTTTCTTTGAAATATCTTTTCATGCATTCTCTTTATTAATTTTATTAAAATAATATTTACAATTAGTTACATTCATAGTGATTTAGTAAGGAGAATTATAATAAAATATTAATTATTCAAGGAACACCCAATAAACAATAACAAAAGGATCTGATTATAAATGAAAAGATAATAAGTGATATGAAATATAAGGTAAAAGTTAAAGATGGAAAAAAATGTAATTATCAATAAACATATTGAGATTATAAGAATTTAAATAGTTATAGATAATAACAAGTATGAATAAATATATATTACATTATATAGAAGAAATGATATAATTAATAGAATACTGGCAAGCCTATAGCAATGAAAACTTTACAACTTTATAATTATTATTAAGGATTGTGAAATCTAGTACTACTACTCAATATGTTTTTTGCTGATTAATTTTTTTTTCTATATTTAACTTTTTCCTTATTATTTCATATCACTTATTATCTTTTCATTTATAATCAGATCCTTTTGTTATTGTTTATTGGGTGTTCCTTGAATAATTAATTATTAAAATAATATTTGTTTTACTGACCGTAAACGAGAGAGTACTTCCGTTGAGAAAATATACATTTTAAATACATTCAATGGTACTATTTGTGGATAGAATAATTTATAAATGCCAGAGTGTTTCAAAATATAGGGCTACATTAAACATTTTAATGTATATGTGCACAAATTAGTTTCTATAATAACATTTGTTGGTAATTTTACTATTCCCAAAAGAGAACGCAAACAATGTCCAGTTCCACGCACATAATACTTTTCGTAGTTGATATTTCACTGGTTATTACTTTGTGGCTACCTTATTTTTTCAGTACAAGTTTCTCTGCTAAAATAAGTATGTAAACAATTCTAAGTATACGCATTATAGAACAACCACGTTAAGATAGCCACTCTCTACTCTTGCGCAAGAGTCTTCATCATCTGCTTTTCCCGTGACTACTTCGACTGTCTACGCCTTTAGGCGGCTTCCGTCTCTAGGCAAAATATTACGCCTTGAGATAGAACAATCGTACCCGCATTTGCTTGGGGAGAGAGTGGTTATCTTTTCCTTGACATATGGCCGGGATTTTAGCCCCGACCTCAACGTCACTATCAAAGCAGATCAGACATGATCTATACCTTAGCCAGCGTGTCCACCGAGGCGGGTAATCCACTACTCTTAATATATTATATTTATGCATAACACTTTCTCCAAACAAGGTGTTGCATAATCTTAAACGGTGTGATCCTGTTTTAATAGCACATTTACACTAAAGTTTTGCTTTCAAGTCGTGGCACTTATTTTCCCTCGGAATGAATCTCCTGTAAAGAGGGCCCATCAACCTGGTCATGACCCGCGCTTTCGATTTTTGGTCTCTCGCCTACCTCTCCCTAATGACCTATACCTCCCCCACTTCATGTCATGACACAAGCACGCTCTCACTTATCATAATGACCGCCAATTAGATATATCGTGTTCGCCATATTCAATTGGATCATCCGATTATATTCCCATCACAGACAGGGGAACCCCATACTCAATTATATTCAAAGTGGTCAATTAAATTATATAATATTTAATCACAGATTGATCCCTGATGAAGACATGGTAATTTAGCTTAAAATTTTGTTCATGTATGGTCATTTGAATTATGTTTTTATAAAGGTTTTTATATGGTACCATACTACCTGTCGAGACTATCCACGTATTTACATTAATAGATAAAGTACAAGTAAATTAAATCTGAGATGAAATGTACTCGCATTTGCGTGGAAGGACAATAAGAAAGTATTTAGAAAAAAAAAACAATTAAAGAATCCCCCCCTAGATAATCTGGCGGACCTAGTTCTCAAAACCCACCTCGGTGGCGTAGTTGGCTAACGCGCTTGTCGTGTTGAGCTCGACTGCTGAGCACGGGGAGATCAAGGTTCGAATCTCGGTCGGGTGAACTGGGGGTGGATTTTCCTAAATGTTTTCCCACTCTCCTTCCATGCAAATGCGGGTTCACTTCCTCTATTTAAACCTTCCCAATTCCTAATCCATTAGAGTAACTAGTACTTAAAGCGTATAACTCGGACGGGTAGTAAGACGCGGTGCGAAATATTATTATTAGTTCTCAAAGTAGTAATGTCATTATGGATGAAATCCCATCCCTGTCTCAAACGCAAGCATTAACCGGACAACAGCTCATAGAGGGCAAATGCCTATTCAACGCCATCTCTAGCGCTTTTCCCTTTCAATTAAAAAAAAACCAGTCAAGTTGTTCAAGAATGCTTTCAAGAATCCATGCTCAGGTTGACAATAGTTAAACCCTGGCCTTCTTGAGTCAGCGTCAAGTATTCAAGTACATCCAACACGCCCGGCTATATCCGAATAACGCAAAACACTTAGCAAGAAATTACATTAAACTCAAATAATTCATAAACATAGGAAAGGCTTTCTGAATTCTCATCTAGCTGACACAACTGGAATTGATTTTTAATTCAATAGTTGTAATAAAGAGAGTGTAGTCAATTTCTAAAATGAACTTTGGAAAAATTTAAACTATTTTTGTGCTTTGTTTTAGAGGAAAGGGGATACCGTAAGTTTCCGGGAAATTAAATACATAATCATTAATAAACTAGAATTCACATCTGTGCTGTTATTTTTCATTCTCTGATTTATAGAAGTGAGTATTATATTTTTTGACAAAGGACGTTTATTAACATCGTAATATCCCTGTTTTCTTAATAATACAGAATGCCGCACTTTGGTATGACAACTGTCTCGAGATGTGTTACCTAAACTATGCAATATTCACGAGGTGATATACAGCTCAATTTTCATAGGAATTACCTTATCTGAAACCATAAAAAAACTACTGTATGTACTTTCCCGTTTTAATACGTCGAATAAAATGTCACATTTGATAAATTTTATTGATCCCTTTAAAGTAACACTAATTATATAAGAAAAAGCTGACCTCAAATGTTGACTGCAAAATAAAAAGTTTGTATTATATAAAAAGCTCTTGGTATGAAAATTGGACAGTAGCAAAACATACACTGTAGTATATATGTTTTACCTCTTCGAATTAATTTCAGATAGTTTCAAAGTTTCTAAATTACCAACCTGTCATCATCTTCCTAGAAATGTGTATGATTATTTCCTGACATTACTCGTCAGCAAAGAAACTAGTTTCACGAGATTATATCCTTATTCAAATTTTCAGTTGATTAGACTTCTGAAAACATTAGATTGGCAACGACATGCAGCGGCGGTGCAATGTTTACATGACTTCCTTGTTGATTTGCATAACTTGATCTATATTACTTTAAGACTCGTGAGACGTTTGCATCATTAATGTTACATTTGTATCAAATATTTCCATCTTTCCCTTTATATGCCTGCATTATGAGAGAAAGTGTCGGTGATTCTTGAGATAATACTGTGAGATTATTTAAAACATTATTTTACTTTTTTAAATGATCATCCAAAAATACTAATTCTATTATTTAATAGTAAAGATGGTTAAGAATGATCTCATTTTGAAGTGAATATCTTAGAAAAAATTGACGTTATCTTTAAAAATAAACTAACGGCAGATTGCAACAACAATCTCCAATTGCTTTATCAGAGATCAAATGTAGGTTTACCTTCAATCAGTGTTTAAAACCTCATTTTCAATTGATCGCACCATAATCAATTAGGGGGTGTTGTGGATCAATTCTTTAATCAAGATAACCAGTCAATTCTCTCCCATCAACAACCGTTTGAGACCTGGTGGTCCAGGGGTAAGGTGTCAGACCTCTATGCTGGCGTCCGGGGTTCAATCCTCGGTCCCGGCAAAGATTTATCTGATTACCAAACCCTTCCTTCACCTCTGACAAGACNAATGTGGGGAATGCCAGGCCTCCACCGTGGTTCGGATTCCACGTTTAAACTGTAGGTCCTCCATTTCATCTCACAATCACCCTACCATTACACATTAGCGTAAGTGCGTATAACCCGAACGGGTAGTAAGACGTGGTGCTAATAATAATAATAATAATAATAATAATAATAACCGTTTGATTTTCTGCTAATCACGATGATGGGTGATAGGAACTATAAGTTTTAATAACTGAATTCATTTTTGTATATGTATTTAATTGATCAGTAAAAGTAAAGCATGTATTTTATATATTAATTTTGAGTGTGACTTATTTTTAAGGATAGTAGTGTCAATTATGACGTCTTAAAATGAAGTTTTTCAATTATACGACGAAGTTATATAGAATGATTAATATCCAAAACAGCTTCAGGAAAGAAATTAACTTTTCTCAACTCATTTATATCTATAAATATAATAAAACTGTAAAATTGACTATACGTTCGATTTCATCTGTTTGTTTTCAGTAAACTTTAAAAAAAAATTATTCATCGGATCAAGATGGGACTTTTCTGTTGAACTTCTTATATACACAGCGTTAACTATAAACTGTCACGCTATCTCACCAGTGAGCAAAGAATTGTCGAAATAACCCGAATGTTAGTGAGGTTACATTTGCGTTTTAGATTTGTAACGATACAAATATAATACATTTTAATGTATCAGTCTTCTTCGTATTCTCCAAGGAAGCAAGGGGTCTGGAAAGATCAACAAACCATAACTATAGAACAGTTTTTTCTGTCTTGATTGCCAAATCAATTTCAATCCAAAACGTAATTACAGAATATATTTTATTCTTAAAGCCAAAGAGAAACTATATTTTGTATTGGTTGCTTTATATTCATATTAATGGCGAATCGTGGTTATTTAACAAATAAAACTTACATTTAGGTGACGTTCAACATCTTTATGTGAGTTCATATTACATTTAGAAAATGGATACATTTCCAGAAAAATATGTACCTAATCATACCAATAAAAGACAGAAAATATTAGTCAAATTAAGAAATATATATCAATACATATATTCCAATTGTGATATTTTTTGTTTGCCCCTACCCCTCACTTACAGTTAAGTGGAATCAAAATTCAGTCTTAAAAAACTTTGTACATAGCATATTGAAATCTTTACTGCTTAAGCCCTGTGACCTCCGGTGTGTGTAGTTCCAAATCCAAGAAAAATAGAAAGCTGGCACGTTTAAGGTCTAATTAGTGAAATCCCAATTTATGCCCCTCAGGTTGTATAAGAAATTCAAACATGTCGATCCTAATGCCTTAAACCATGTGTTAACTGGAAAGTGACCGACACATTTTAAACTTTAAATATGTAGTCAGCTAAGTCTTTAGTGTGTGCATCTTAGCCTATTATTCTACAACCATAGTGAGCCTAACACATTATACATTTTGACTATATATTCTGGTGGATAAAGAACCAAGAAACATTGAAATAGAAGACTTGGTACTAATTATTTTCTTTGACAAACAGTAGTTTTTTATTACACATCTTGTGAGCCTGAAGTATTAAACTGCGTGATTGCTGATAGTCCCGATACACTTATTTAAGCGCACCATTGCTCTACCACTGAGCTATACAGGCTTCCCATGTTCAGAGTCATTATTAACTTGTTCACAGATTCATTCTTAACTTATAGTGTTATGGCAGAATCTATAATCGAAGTTTTATATCATTAGAAAAACCTATGATTTCTACACGTCCATCACAAACTTTGCCTTGAAACCACGATTGAATAATGACCCTGAGTACGGAGTTAATAATGGATAGCTCAATGATAGAGCATTAGTGCACTAAGCCAAGGCTCCCGGGTTCATTTCCCGTGTAAAGACGTCATTTTTCAAATTTCACGAATAACCATGATAATGGCTTATGTTTGTGCGTCTTACTACCCGCCCGATCCACCCAAATATTTTCACAAGTGTAATAAAGACGAGGAGAGTATAATTTATAAGATCTGTACCCACATTTAAGTAAAATGAAAGGTGTAGAGTATTTACGTAGCACCACTTTCAATATGTCCGTCAGGATTTGAAACCTAACCTTCCTATCACAGTCAAACAACATAAGAAAAGTTGAGACCCTAGCCCTCGTGCCCACCGATGCGTGAGATCGAGATACAAATGGGTACACGCGACAAACTAAAAACTTGTGCTAGTGTGAAGAGTTTAAAAATAACATTTTTTGTAAAACTATGAGTTGATCCTATGATTACCCCCAAAGCTATTAATGCCTTAATCTACGGGATAGGATGAGGTTGGTAATCGATTAAAAATGCATCCATTCGATAGGTAAACGAAGGTGACAAATCATACCTGGAAAACTCCACTCAGTACACTCTAGTGGGATTTGAACCCTGACCTCCTTATCATCAGTAATCCAATACACTGTGAGACTGATGCCTATCGACCAATGTTGGTTCATAAGTTGCAACCTTTCGTGGAAAACCATTGATTTTTGTTTGGTTTATACTTAAAATAATTAGAAAATTCTTTGATGCACTCACTGAATATTTTTAAACCGTATTTTTAAACAAGAATCGATTCTTTTCGACGAATCCTGGAGTTCTTCCCCAAAAGATTTTAACATTTTTTTAAATGAAAGGCTATACACCAAGAATGTGCCCAAAAGTTTAAAATTTCAAACATTTTCAAAGTGAAAGACGCGATTTCAGAAACAGCAGTTTTTTCGAAACAAGTTTCTCGATTTGAGTATTAAATGCAAACAAATTTTAGCTACTGATTTTTAATAAAAGCTTTTACTTCAAGTACTATCATATCAAATTTTACAAATTTGAAATAGTGAAACCGCAATTGATGCGTACATTTGCTTTACTCTGTGAATGAAAGAACACTATTAAGACAAGGTTCCTTATGCCATAAAAAAGTGGTTGTGTTCTCTAAATATAAATGATTGAGCCATAGATTTGCACAAAAATTACTGAACATATGACCATACTCTGGGCTAATTATATTCCAATTTTCATAGGAAGGGTCTTGGCCGATAGAAAAGTTCCAGGTCTACTTTCATGTATTCAAACATCAAGTAATGTGATACTCAGCTGTCACTATTTATATATATTATACACGTATAAAATAACACTAATAATATATTCAAATATTTATAATTTCGGCCATAAAAATGTTTATAATTGCTGAAAGATCCTTATGAAAATAGGATTAGCTAAACCCTTTAATCTGAACAAGAAAGAAAGTAGATTTATGCAATTTTTGACCTTGGTACGTTTTGTTTATTGTTAAAAAGTTAGATGATGTCTTTCTTACCAAATATTTTCTCTTTACTTTAGGTACCTATATCCAAATTATTATTTAAAAAAAATTAAACTGATAATTAGGGTGACAACAATTACTACATCTGCTAAACCACACGCATCAAGCCCACATCTATACTTCAAACTCAGTTATTCTTGTCTTGAATGAGAAAATTAAGATTTTTTTAAAAATAAAAGGTATTCATTTTAGCTGTAAAAAATGATGTTTAAAGTTAATTTAAATTGTAAATCGTGAAGTGCGGACAATACTTTCGTAAAGTTATAGAGTGGGGGTTCGGGTTGGAGGAGAAGGGTAACCCGTCAGGAACAATCGTGTCTCCTCAGTGGGTGGGAACTTCTGTGCTGTTACTTTCTTCGTTTGTCGCATTGTTGATGGTTAGATGTGCCCTCCCCCTTCCTCTGGCGGCTGCGCCCGAAAGTCAAGGTGAAATGTGTTATGGAGGATGGGAACCGGTAAAAGTGAAGATGCGCCCCGGTAGAAGAAAGTGCCCTACTCCTGAATGGGATGGGTAGATCACCCGCCTCCTGAAGAGTCTACAGAAGGACAACTTTGAGGAAGTGGATGACATACCATTTGCTCGCCATTCAACCCAAGGGTTGTTGACCATTTCCTCTGAGGGGTAAAAAATTAATGAAGTGGTTTTTAGAGGAAATGCATTTTCATTGGTTGTGAAGAGAGAAACAAGAAAACTAGGGCAATGTGTGAGTTTATATTATCAATCGGCGTTCAACCAATCTCCAAGTACCCATAACAAATAGTGTAGTAATTTTTTTGAACTTATTGTATTATTATTATTATTAATAATAATATTTAGCACTGCGTCTTACTACCCGTTCGGGTTATACGCTTTAAATACTAATTACGCTAATGGAATAGGAATTGGGAAGGTTGAATTAGAGGAAGTGAACCCGCATTTGCGTGGAGGTAGAGTGGAAAACCATTTAGGAAAAACCACCCTCAGTTAACCCGACCGAGATTCGAACCTTGATCTCCCCATCTTCAGCGGTCGAGCTCAACACGACTAGCGCGTTAGCCAACTACGCCACCGAGGCGGGTCTTATTGAATTATTCGTCTGTGCTACCCACATTTAACTACACTAATAAGGTAGGGACGAAGAAGGCAGAATCTAGATACAATTCACCCGTGTTTGCTCAAAGAGAAAACGGAGAACCAAAAAGGAAAATTCAATCTTGGTAGACCCAGCTGGGATTCGAATCCCGTCCTAACACCCACCGGTTGTTCAAAATAAGCAAGCTTTACTTTTAGTTCTTGCGATTCACCGATGCGTGTGGTATGTTGATTTGATTAAATGGAGATTTGGTTATCCCCGAATATTAATTATACAACCTATGGGTAACCATAGGTCATGGAAACTTGATTATATATTGAATAACCTGGTTCTTTGGCTTCATGGTCTTGAGCGTCATTCTAGCAAAACACTGGATTGTCGATGACGGTGAGTCCAAGGGCCGAATCCCGGTCGGGCGTATTGGGTGTGGTTTACCAATCTTTTCCTCTAAATTCTAGCTCCCTCACCCCTATCTCGTTGCTATCAATATGCGAATAGCCCGAACGTATAACAAGACATTGTGAAAAATGAGAGAAAAAAAGACCCACCTCGGTGGCGTAGTTGGCTAACGCGCTTGTCGTGTTGAGCTCGACTGCTGAGGACGGGGAGATCGAGGTTTGAATCTCGGTCGGGTGAACTTTATTTTCCTAAATGGTTTTCCAGTCTCCCTCCACGCAAATGCGGGCTCACTTCATCTAATTCAACCTTCCCAATTCCTAATCCATTAGCGTAATTAGTACTTAAAGCGTATAACCCGAACGGGTAGTAAGACCCGGTGCTAAATAAAAACAAGATAAAAAACCCACAAAAGACGCCTAAACTAATATTGTACTTGTGTGTGTGGGCGGGGAGGGGTGAAGTGGGGGTCCATATTGAATAAATCATGGACCATTCATTATAATTACAGTACTATCAACCATCGGTAATACACATTAAATTATGATTTTTTATAAAATTATGAAACAATTAATCTACTACCCTTTCTGTGGCTATTGGGTCTAGGGCGCTATCCCTCACAATACACAATAGACTAGAGACAAGACTGCTAGACTGCCGATGACGGGGAGATCGGGGCTCAATCCCGATCAAGTGTACTGGGGATAGTTTCCCCTAAATGGCTTTACACTCTCCCTCCACGCAAATACGAGTACATTTCCTCTAAATTCAAACTTTGTAAGCCGTTACACATTAGTATAATTAGTACACGTGCGTACAATCTGAAAGATTAGTAAGATGTGGTGCTAAAACAATCTACGTTTATTTAAGTTGAAGTCGGTGACCTGGCGGTCTAGGGGTAAGGTGTCAGACTTCTGTGCGGGCGGCCGGGGTTCAATCCTCGGTCCCAGCAAAGATTTATCTGATTACCAAACCCTTCCTTCACCTCTGACAATACATCTTGTGGGTGTGGAGAATGCCAGGCCTCCACCGTGGTTCAAATTCCACGTTAAGCTGTAGGTCCTCCATTTCATCTCACAATCACCCTAACATTACACATTAGCGTAAGTGCGTATAACCCGAACGGGTAGTAAGACGTGGTGCTAATAATAATAATAATAATAATATAATAATTTAAATTGTACGTTTAAGGTAGAATGCAAAGAGGAGCGAGAAAAAGCCAATGTTTTTGCAGTTTTTTTGAATTTTTTTTTTGGCCGTTAAAATAAAAATGTTCTCCTGTGGAAACATATAATTTAATTTTCTTCACATGGTGACCCTAAAAATTTCTTGAATATCTGTCAAGGGTGTTCTGAAATTTAATGAGAACTTTTTAAATTAAGAGAAAAAGTTTGTTAGATAATGCCACCATGCTCATGATAAATATTCAAGAACTGTTTATATCAACATGTGAAGAAAATTAAACCATATGTTTGTATTGGAGAAATGTTTTATTTATGTTGGCCAAAAAGACGTTTCGCTATAAAAAAATTGCAAAAATATTGACCTTTTCTCTCGTCCCCTTCCATCCCATCTTGATACGAGGAATTTTAAAATAACTTACCTATGACTACTTGGTCCAACACTTCATGATTCGCAAGTCAATATGTATAATGTAGCAAGCATAGAGGTATGCAAGAAAAATAAAACCAATAGTACCAATAATAGTTGTAATAAACAAGTGAAACTTTTAGTTCCAAATACATTCTTTGAACCTATGTACAACTAAAGGCTACACATTTCTTACCAATTAATTTAAAGTCCCGTAAAAACTGACAATCTATTAAAATTTGAGTCTTAGATTGTGGGTTAGGCCACACTGATTTAATGGTTTGTGGTAAAGAGAGGTTATTTGACAGGAATTGCACCCAAAATAGCATGGTAAGAGAGTACGTAAACCACGGTGAAAGTACCCCCAAGTTCACCCGACCAGGAATTTTTCCGCCCAATTAAAAATTCAAACGGTTCAGGCAGGAAACCACCTATACAGGACGTTCTGAGAATTTTTTCTATACTTACAGTTGCGGCCAGGGTTCAATCCTCGGTCCCGGCATAGATTTATCTGATCACCAAACCCTTCCTTCACCTCTGACAAGACATCTTGTGAATGTGGGGAATGCCAGGCCTCCACCGTGGTTCGGATTCCACGTTAAACTGTAGGTCCTCCATTTCATCTCACAATCACCCTACCATTACACATTAGCGTAAGTGCGTATAACCCGAACGGTTAGAAATACGCGGTGCTAATAATAATAATAATAATCATCTACAGTTCATTTTCTAACTTCTTAGAATTAAATGTTAGCATACAACTCTTTAAACTTGCACAGAGGAGCACGAGGGAAAATATGTCAGTATAGTCGTGTTGGACTTACCGATGACGAGGGGGGAAGGGGTTGAGGCTCTTATCTCCGCTGGGTAGACTGAAATAACTAAGTAACTCTTCCAATCTACCTAAGATTTAATGTGGGTACATTTTTTTAAGAGGAGCGTTTAATAAATTGAGATTCAGAGGTCATCTAATCCCCCCACTCAATCTTAACTGACCCTCTTTGGTGGCCGCCTGGTCTAAGGTACTTCTTTCTCATAGAATTGATCACTGATGATGGGGACATCGTAGTTCAAACCCAGTCGGGTATATCGAGGTTTGTTTCCGAAATTGTTTCTCACTAGCTCTCTCCACGCAAATGTGGGCACACTTCCTCTAAATTAAACATAGCTAATCCTTAACCCATTAGCATAATTAGTATATAAGTGTATAACCCGAATTGGTTGTAAGACGTGATTCTAAAAATAATAATCCTAATTGCTTATTATTCGTATTCTAGGAGATTGATTGACTCCTCAGACTACTATAGATTCGTTCATTATATTCTACCTTCCTTATCCTTAACCCATGAGTATACATAAATAAGTGGTTAAACAGGACAGATAGTAAGACGTGGGTGTAGACAAAATTAATTTAGATTATTATTATTATTATTATTATTAGCACCGCGTCTTACTACCCGTTCGTATTATACGCACTTACGCTAATGTGTAATGCTAGGGTGATTGTGAGATGAAATGGAGGACCTACAGTTTAACGTGGAATCCGAACCACGCTGGAGGCCTGTCATTCCTCACATTCACAAGATGTCTTGTCAGAGGTGAAGGAAGGGTTTGGTAATCAGAAAAATCTTTGCCGGGACCGAGGATCGAACCCCGGCCACCAGCATAAAAGTCTGACACCTTACCCCTAGACCGCCAGGTCACTATTAATTTAGAATCTCAAACGAGGATCCAACCAGGTCTTCATATATTAGTTGTGTGACTCTCACAATTGAGACACGGAACAAAGCTCCGATTGAAGGCTCCTCGAAGTTGCGCTCCTGTAGCTGGTGATCTTGTAGCCCAAAAGACGCAGGTGTGGCGTGGTATGTGTGTTAAAAATGAACAGGTGAGAGGAGGAGGTCAGTGGGAGCAACGGTTTGACGTAACGTGGACCACAGGTCGGTAGGCATCTTGAAGTACTCTCCTTGTGGTACGTCACAATTCCGGGACGTTACTAGGTTGGTGGGAGAGTGGAGGTTCCCGACGACATCTTGCTTTGAATAGTGAACATTTAAACCGGGGCTAAGGTTGTAAGGCATCCCAAAAATGCAGGACTGTCCTGCATTTCGAAACCTTTTAAAATAGTCTCACTAGAGGACATTTTGGAACAAAGTTATTCTGTCTACAAAATCTTCGCCTTTTACAGTAATTCTCATTTTGCCTGGTTGTCTGTCACGTGGAAGGTTAGAGCTCTCGAATTTCTACCGAATATACTGAGATGTTTAAAATAATTGTTTCACATTTTTATTCTACGCAAATGATTATATATTTTCACTTAATTTTACCTTTCTAATTCCTACCACATTATGTGAACTGTGTAAATATTTTTTAAAGGGTCGTGGTGCTAAAAATAAAATAGATCCGGTGTTTGTAATTTTTTCTATATATTTAGCATTAGACTGCATAAATATTTAATTCGAAGGGATGGAATGAGGAAGGTATCTGTGAGGATATGCACAAGAGCTCGGCCAGAGAAAGAAAGGTGGAAAAAATAAATCTCTCAACTAAATCTTACCACTACTATAATCAATCGAACCCATGATCGTCCGCGTATGTGTGTAGCACGCCGAGGGAGAGAGCTAACTCTGCCGGTACTTACACAGTGTTCGTCACACACTATTTTTTTCCCCCAGTACTTCTTAATAGTTGGTGACCTGGCGGTCTAGGGGTAAGGTGTCAGACTTCTGTGCTGGCGGCCGGGGTTCAATCCTCGGTACCGGCAAAGATTTATCTGATTACCAAACCCCTCCTTTACCTCTGACAAGACATCTTGTGAATGTGAGGAATGCCAGGCCTCCAGCGTGGTTCGGATTCCACGTTAAACTGTAGGTCCTTCATTTCATCTCACATTCACCCTACCATTGCACATTAGCGTAAGTGCGTACAACCCGATCGGATAGTAGGACGTGGTGCTAATAATAATAATAATAATAATAATAATAATAATAATAATACTTAATATCCTCTCTGACTATACCTCAACTTTCTTACAATTTGGTATTTCTCATAGCTAGCAAAATCATTTATATTTAATCTCACGTATTCATACGTCAAATCATAGTATCGCAGCAGCCACTTATGATAAAAGTTCTCAATACCTTTAAACTAACATCAATAAATAATAAAATGTGATAATTGTTGATCGCAATACATAATTTTGTATTTTATAAAATATACTCCAAATGTACTGTATATTCATGAAACATAAAGGTATTAACACATCTTTGTGAGGCTAATCAGTGGAACAGAATAAATATAAGTTTACTGGCATTGGTATGAAAGGAATTAGACAACTATATTTTAGGGAAAACAGCCCTCTGCACACCCGACTTGGACAAACACCCACACCTATCATTTGGTAAACATGGCTAGAGGAGCCTGGAATTAAGTTTGCGTGCGCACTAATGCTGGTGGTCTAACAGTTAAGTGTGAGACCCCCAATAGCCGGTGGTCAAAGTTCTTAACCGACAGATTGGTTTAAAAAGAATACGTTAGCCACCTGGGTTGACTTAGAATGTGCTATACTTCCGTCTTTGACCAAGGAGACTGGGGTTCAATTCCTATTGGATATATCATGAATGTTTTCTTTTTCTATTCAAAATAATGCTGGCGAATTTTTTGAATTGAAGTCTTTTGATTACTGTTTCTCTTAGAGTATTAATGTAAGTTTCAAAAGGGCACTAAGATATATATATATATATATATATATATAGAGAGAGAGAGAGAGAGCCTCTTTATTTTTCCTCGTTTATCTACCCTATGACCACACATATTAATTCGTTGAAACATTGTTTTGTCCTATCATCCAAAAAATGATTTTCAGTGTGTAGCTATGTTTTTGTAATATTTACATTTCAATATACTCGTAAAGCAATGGGACGGATTTCACAGTTAGTGCACTTGGTCCAGACAGAGAATATTAGAGGTAATTTATGACCAATTTGATGATTATGTTTGAATTTTAAACGTAGTAGTTTTCCATTATTCCTCCAGGCGAATTCTTGGGAATGTCTTATTTTTTCCTTAGCAATACTCACCTCTCCAAGTCCCTTTATTTCCCACATTTACCCTTTACCCTCACTACACTCCTCTCTTTTTCTATATTGTGTTTTTATATACATACACACACCTAAGCAACGCACACTAACCGTAAAACATGTCAAAATAGCACTTAGAAATCTAATTTAAATACCCAACATTTATAGAACACATTACAGTACTAATGTAACAAAAAGTGGTTTGAGAATTGGCGTGATAAGCCAAAGGTCCCGGATATGATTCCCGTGTTCAGGTACCATTTTTACATTTTCAGAATATCATTTAATTTTGTCTCTCAAAATTAAAGATACAAAAAATATTATTCATTATGAGATCGTCATTGTGTCTCTTTCATTTTTATGAATGTTTCAGAATCATTCATATTTTTTATTTCAATAATTCAGTTGTGATATGTAAAGTATATTATTAATTGTTTGAGTTAAATACTGTAAAATATGGTTTGTAAGCTATCTATAGTCCGTTCCACTCTTACTCTGCAGTACAGGTCTTATAGAGCGCGCAGTTGCCAGATCTCACCCACTCGAAACAGATGAACAACTTTTAAATTCAAACTTAGCAAATTATACAAACTCTATACACGCTATGGAAGTCAATTTGAAGTTTGGGCTGTCAGAAATTGTTTATTATTCTGTTTATTAACATATTAATGCCACTTTTATTATACACTGTACACTGTCCCTTATGAAAATGTATACAAGAAACTATTAAAAAAACTATTGAAATATTTCAATGGGTAAATTTGGACAAATACTATTAGTCAAAACTTTAGAAATTTACTATTGAAAAATACTTTAGAATTATACTAATGGGAAAAACTATATACATTTACTATTGAGAAAAACTTTGGAAATTTAATATTGAGAAATACTTTAGAAATTTACTATTGAGAAATACTTTAGGAATTTAATATTGAGAAAAACTTTAGGAATTTATTATTGAGAAAAACTTTAGAAATTTAATGTTTGCAAAAAACTATTAAAAATTACTTCTGAGAACTTTAAAAATTTATTATGGAAAAATCTGTAGAAAAAAACACCCCAAAAAAAAAAAAAAATTAAGTTGCACTTAAGATCAATTTAAAATACTATTCGAACTTATTAAATGATATAAAAATATATATATATAATAAATATATTATAAAGTTCCTTATTAAATTATTGTACTGTTATGTAGATGTTAATCTTATTTAATCCCCAAAATGATGTACTCTCAAAAAACCATCTGCCTAAATAAGATTAGCAATCGATCGAGATTCATGTGAAAATAATAATAATCTTTCGCCAGTCCATGTATGGTGGAGTGATTGGGTTATTTTTTCATAAACAGACGAATAAAGAATCAAATCTTTCGCCAACTCTTTTCATTATTGTGTTTTATTTTTAATGCTTATATACAATATCTTTGCTGCTGAATTTCTTATAGTATGCACTAAATACATTATAAGAATAGTAGCTATTCGACAACACAGCTACCACCACTTACAATGTCAATACCTCATTAGTTAGTACAGAAATCATAATACTACTTGAATAAGCGATCAGTCTGTTTAATGTAGTTAAGACTAACAAAAAAAAGTAATTGATTTCGGAGGACCAGTTTTAGTTACACTAAAACAGAGACGGGAGTTGAACGTGGGTTTAATAAAAAGATGTACTGTGTAGAGCCTACCTTGAGGGTTGTCTTGACTGGAGATCCGAGAATACCTGTGAGTGATGGTCTTGATCTTCTTGATCCGACGATGGTCTTTTAACGAATATTAGTTTGCGAGAGGAGCTCCCCTAAACACTCACGTTTAATAAGTACATATTATATATATGAAATAGAAACACACACAGAGAACATTAACTTATTATTTATGAAGAGTTGCACACTAAAATCACCTTCTACAGAGTTTTTGGTGAGTTCATTTCCAAAATAAAACTGAGCAAGAGAGGTTCACCGATCTGTGATAATAGATTGGAATTCAATGACCACTGTTTGAGACAGGGTAAGCGACATGTGTGTGAGGGTTTACTTGGGCGTAGAGGGGTGGCTAATTCCAAGAAATCTGCAGTTGAGTAAGGGAGAATAGGGGGGGAAATAACCATGTGAGACTAGCGAATAATGAAATAAGCAACAAACTCTAACGAATCATGAAATATGCAACACTACTATTTAAAACTTTATTTGAAATTAGCAATTTATCTTAATATAGGTTTTATTTTTTCTATTATTACCACAAATACTATATTAACCTCAGTTAATAGAATATTAAAATATTGTTTATTTCTGAGCAAAGTATTAGTTTTTATTTCTACTATTGACAAATTTAATAGTTATTATAAACTATTATTAAATTTTAATAGTATTCAAAAACCGCAAAAAGTCAAATCCTTTTTAAATAGTATTAAAACATAACATTTAACCGAAAATACTATTAAAACTTGATAGTTACTTCATAACTAAGTAGTAATAATAAAATACTATTAAAACCTAATAGTAATTTTAAAATACTACTAAAACCTAATAGTAATTTTAAAATACTACTAAAACCTAATAGTAATTTTAAAATACTATTAAAACTCTATAGTTATTCTAGAGTACGATTGAAATTCAGTAGTAATTATAAATTACTATTAGAATTCAAAAGTATTTATAAAATACTATTAAAACTCAAAAGTATTTATAAAATACTATTAAAATCCAAGAGGGGTTTTAAAATATTATTAAAACTCAATAGTAATTTCAAAAATACTATTAAAATTCAATAGTAATTCTAAAATACTATTAAAATTCAATAGTAATTCTAAAATACTATTAAAATTCAATAGTATTCCAAAAATACTATTGGTTTTCAATAGTTAATTTTCATAAGGGGTCACCTATAATGAATAGGTTGGAGAGCTAATCCTTTCAAAGATGATCTTCTCAAGTACATAGGTTTATACAAAAATATTCCCTGTTTGCATGTGAATGTGTGTGAACTTTTATTAATAATTAGGCCTACCCAATTAATCTTTACCATAGCACAAGCTAAAACTTAATAATCCTAGTCCTAATAAATTAATATATAATAGTTTTATAAATTAAATACTGTTCATTATAAATGAGGGGGATTCTAAAATCCATTCAATATACATTTAAGTTATCTATGTATAGTAAATATCATATTAGTTTAAACCTAAAATATACATTTATGCTTCATCGCTGTCCCAGCACAAGTGTGTGAAGTAGTGTTTAGTTGATGGGCCAGGTAGCTCAAAGTTTTGAGAGTGAGTGGTGGACTTATGTGTGGAGGAGATTACACAGGGGACAATGAAGATGATGAAGTTAGTCTTATTAAAAAATGCTCCTCGTCATCTTGCAGTTCATCTGCTTTCCAAGTGTCATTTCAATTTTGTTGACGTGATTTATATAATTGAACCAATTTTCTACAGAAACCTTTTTATGCGTGGCAGATATTGAGGACTTCATATCTTTTAACCTTAAAACTAGTATTGTTCATTTTAATAAATGTTTTTACCTGAGCCCACACCATCTCTATAGGGTTAAGTTCACAATGATACGGAGGCAAACGAATCACTTGTCGATCCACCGCCTTCGCCATCTCATCTATTTTGTATTTTTCAAATTTGTGATTGTGTTGCGAAACCAAATACAGCGTTTCCAGTTTCAACATTTCGTCATCAACATCAATGTTCTTATGGATAAGCCACTCGGCTATTTGAGCTTTACGCCATGATGTGGTCGGGTTCGCTTCACATCTTCTGCTGTGATAGGCTGCATTATCGATTACGATAACAGTTCCTTCTGGTGTATTAGGGGGTAATTGCAATTTTCTTGTTACCGTTTCCATGATAAATATCTTAAAAAATTAACACTAAACACTATGAATCAATAGTAAATAATATATAAAATGATCATCAGATATAAAGTAAAATATATTATAACTAAAAAGATATGGAAAAAAATAAAATAAAATATAAACAAACGTTTGATACAAATGACTATTAAACCACCAAACACTCTTAGCACTCTGTAGGCCCATGCCAAGATAATGACCGTAACCCGTAACACAAGAATATAGGCTCACAACTGGAGAGAGGCTTCTTGGATGGATTTCAAACAGCTGTGCTTTGCTTTTCCAAGAGGACTGTCATCAGTAGGATTCATCGGTGTAAAGTCAGCAGGGTTATATTTATGTTTACATGGAGTGCTACGGCTGAAGACTGTGTTTTGACTTTCAGCATCTTACACTGATTTAAATCAATAATATAACAGAGTAAAGTGGCTAAGAGTATGTTCACCAGTATTTTCCTGAAACTATGGAAAAATAACCTGTTAAAATCAACCTCCAGATAATTATTTTGTATTAGGTAGATGTACTTTTCAAACACGTATATTATATCAACACACGACTCGCAAACTACCCTAATACTAATAAAACACAACATGCAGTCCCCTAGTCGACAATTTACCAAAGATAAATCTCAGACCATCCAAATAGCAACCTTCTATCTCAGTTGGCTCACGCTCTACCGACTGTTCTAAAGTGTTTAATTAATGCCAGTGAATTCGACCAGGATTTGAACCCGGGCCTGATTAGAAACGGTGGAAAAGTGTGAATGCGAGTGTACAATCTTAGACTGCCCAGCTACTCACCTCTGTGGGTAGCTGATTTCTTAATTCAAAAGCATAGTGTAATAAAATTTGGAGTTGCATATAAAATGTATTCTCGAATTGTTAACATTGTCTCGGCAAATACAATAAAACTATGGTTATTAAACTATAATTACAAACGAAGACGAGTATAATGACTCTTTAAGTGGCTGAGCCTTGTGTTTTGTGAAACTAATATCAATTTTGATGTGAATGGGATGAACTAACGCTTCAGTTCTCAACGCTACAACTGCATAACATTACTCTGCTCTTCAAGACCGGACAGAGCTTAAAATGAACTACACCCTCTTCAACTTCAAAACGCTACCACACATAAATGGGGGGTGCTATTGGCCCATAATTTTTTTCAAAAATAAATTTGAGCTTTTCTTATAATTTCTTAAACATAATGTACCTAGGCAAAATCAAAAGAAAAAAAGTTTCTAACAAGACTACTTTTTCATGTTTTACTTTAAATATTTCAGGAGGTATTATAGGTTATAATTTTTTATAGCATTATATCAAAGATATTACTTTTAGACTTTGCAGACGTTGTTCATAACTATTATAACAGCCTCCATAAAATTACTGGCTTTTCCACACAGTTGGAACTAAACTTATGACGTGATACATTTGAAACCTCATGAAACTTTGACACAAAGCATATTTAAATATTTTGAAAAAAAAAAAGTTATTTAAAAACATCTATGGTGGTTTAAATTGATTTCACAAGATGCATAAGTGAATATTCTTTTATATTTCATGATTATTTGATAGAAATAATGACGTTCAAATTTAAGATACAAAATTGCAACTCCGCTTGGTAGAAAAAGGACAGCGCTAACGGAGAAACCAATGGGTTGGAAAGAGATGGTAATAGTCCATTAGAGCCTGTACTGCAATTTGAGAGTGGAACGGCCTATAGTGGGACGTGACTGCATTACAGCAAGTATATTATATTTTTTCAATACATCGAACTATGTATATTGGTGAGCGAATACTTGCCGAACATTTGTTACAAAAACAATGTCGCGGATACTTCATGGTTTTACCGATCGTTATGAGCAGTGAAGTGAATTCACGAGGAATAATGGGAAATACTTTAGATATTGAATACCCCTTATCGATTAGGCGCTTTCCCAAAATGTTGTGTTAGTTATCTGGGGGATATACAATCGATTTTTGATACCACATTTATGTTTAGCTTATCCCAAATCTCCCCCTCCCAGCTTTTTATTTTTAGGATCTGTATTTATTTATTCTTTCAAAAAATAAAACCTTTTTATGCTTCATTTTATTCTTGAGTTCAAGCGAGCCTTACATTATTTTTAGCACTATTTTGATCGAAAACCATTTGTAGATTACTTTATGGATTAACAAACTTTTGTTCTCAAATAAAGGTTGTTGGGGACGTAGTATAAACGTTCCGACAAAGACATATTATTAAGGTATTTTTACTATCAGATACCAAATGGACTGTGACGACACTTTGTGGTCCTTGGTTTAGTAGTATTGTATAAGCTGTTGCTAAAATGTTCTCTCATCTATCATTAGAATATGTATGTATGATTGCCTAACTTACTATTAGATGAAGACGAAGAGCAAAATTGTCATTATAATCGTTTCACTGTGCATAAGATGTTAAAAGAAAAGAAAGATCCATGAAGAATATTGGACAATATTCAGTGAATTAATTGACGACGAACAAATGTTTTATCAATATTTTCGAATGCCTCAGTGCGATTTTCGCGTTTTGTTGGGAACAATAGAAAAGTCTCTCATAAAACAGGGCACAACACTCAGGCAAGCTATAGGGGGCAAAAAAACTAGCAGTATGTTTGAGGTAAGTAACACATTTTTATTGTGGAAATATAAATTCGATTTATTTATTTTTGTAATTTTAAGCTACATTAGCTTTAATTTAAATGAGAGGAAAATTCTCCATAAAACTGGGTTGCATTATAACTGGTCTCTTTATTTGTCTGGATGGGTTGAAGTACAGATGGTGATGTTGGTTGCAACAGAGGAGTATGATGAAAGTGTAGATAATGGGTGGGAAGCTGAAGGTAGCAGTTGTAATCCTCCCTGGGATAGTTCTTAAATTTACAATTGTGAAACCGTAGATAATACTCTTTCTTGCCTTTGCTATAGCTTGACTATAAGGGGATAGTTTTTTTTTAGAGTTGCCGCTATATCGTTAAAGAATAAATTAATATAATTTGTTTTGTCCATTCCTTGGTCTGGGTTTTCTTTTCTGATATTTAGAATATATTATCAATGAAGAAGAAGCAGTATCCAGCTGATTTTTTTTTCTTTTAGAGCAAACTTATTGGTTTGACGATAATAAAGTCCTTTTTTGAGATTATGATGACTGTTATTCCTGTTTTTGTCTAGTATTTTATTGTTCTAGCAGTAAATAAATATATGCTTCTTCAAACTCACTATCAGATTCATTGCTAAATTCAACATTAACTGAAGTAATTGTTTCTCGTTCTTTTATATATGAAAGCAAAAATACATTTCAGCTTAAAATTTCCAATTTTAAATTTTACTCGCAGCTTGGACACTTTTTATGTATTTTCTTTTCTTTAATGCTCTGTGAAAAAAATCTCTGGGATTGTTCCATTGTTTCTTGCATTCAGATTCTAAATAATAATAAAATAAAAACAAATTAACACTAAAGTATACGTAATTACTTAGCGTGTAACTGAAAGGTATGTGCAAGCTATTGGAATGAAAAGAAAATTAAGGTTAATCCATGAACCATGTAACATTTTGTGGGTGAGAGGGGGGAGGGGTGCCTAAGAAGGGAATAAAAACCTTCACATGGTTTATGGACGACTCCTTAACACCACACACATAATTATTTAGGATGTAACTGAAAGGTTTTCCAAGATACAAAAAACTTAGTTTTAGTTCTTTTTTGGAATAAGTCAATAGGGCATTAAACAAGCTTTTTCTTCTTCCAGATTCTTGAATACTAGTGACCCCTACAGAACAATAGCATTTAGCTACCGACTGGAACAAACGAAGGTTTCAAAAATTGTAATTGAGGTTTATAATGCCATAATTATACATCTGCTCCCAGAGTTCGTGGCAATACCGACTGAAGAAGAATGGTTTGAAATAGCTCATGCATTCTGGAAAACTTGGAACTTTCTTAGTTGCATTGGAGCACTAGATGGAAAACATGACACGATTACAGCTCCATTTAACAGTGGTTCTTTATATTTTAACTACAAAAAAACTTTCTCTGTTGTTTTGTTAGCCCTTGTAGATGTTAGCTATATATTTATAGCTGTCGATGTTGGATCCTACGGAAAAAATAGTGACGGGGGAATTTTCGCACATTCTAAGCTGGGGGAGATACTTTGTACTTTATAAACTAGGAGATAAAAAATTACCAAATACAGACAGCATTGTGCCTCACGTAATTGTGGCAGATGAAGCCTTCCCTCTGAAAACCTACCTGTTAAGACCCTATCCTAAAACACAGCTTGATGACATTAAAAAACAGAACTACATCTACCAGCACTCTCGTGCAAGAAGAGCGTCTGGAAATGATTTCGGATTTCTTTCCCAAACGTTCAGGCTTTATAACAGAAGAATTCAACTAAAGCTAGAACACGTTGACAAAGTGATGCTAACCACATCTATCGTGCACAATTACATAATAAAAGACAGGAAATTTTGAGATGCCTTCTAATGATGAACCTTTGGGGAATATTTTGCAAAACCTTCCATTAAAAGGTGGCAGCAGTAATCTGACAGTTTTTGATGTAAGAGATACATTTGCAAACTTCTTCAGTAATCTACCCGGAAGTATTGAGGTGTGATGAGACTGAATGATGATTTTAAATTGATTACCAAGATTATTTCAAATTATGTTGTTCAATTTTTAGTTTATCATTACGATTGTGAAAAAAATTAAATAATTATATTAACGTACCTGTCGTCTTTAGATATTTCCCTATCTCTTTCCAGACCCTTTCCTTTTTCTAGTTGACACTGTAGCATTTGTCTTCTTGGTTATACAATACATTGATTTGTCTTACACTTTCAATTAACTTCTCGTGATCCATCGAGAAGACAACAACAGAACGCAATCATTGACAGTGAAGTACTACCCGAAGATAATTTATACTATACGGGCGTACCGTTTCATACAAGATTAGACACACACGGACGCGTATCGTATCAGACAAACCATTCTTGCCAACAATGTCGGTCGGTACTATATGATCCGCAACCTGTCTGAACGGACCGGATATGCTAAATATAAACAGTCTTATTAGAAATGCATGTACAAATGTTTGTATTGTTGGAAATACTACGTTACCGTACCGTGTCTGACCGGATAGTATAAATATACCTTTAGAGGGAAAAGAAAAGAGCGGGATATGCCAGAAATTTGTGCAGTGCTTTCGTATTTGAATGGTTACTCAAAATTTTCCCTAAATAAACTTCAACAAGTAATTTAAAGTTGTTTTTATATCAAAGAAAATGTTGAGGATGGTCTCATACAATGTTTGTTTTGGAACACAAAACTGTTGATCAAGAGATTATAAATTATTTTCAAATTATAAGTACATAAAAAGTATTCAAAATTTGTTTGAATGCCCCTACTCTCACATACAGTTAACCGGGATACTGAGAGTAGATAGATATAAGAATACGTTTGAGCCAGAAAACGTATCGAGGTGTGGCTTTCTGCATTAACTACTTGGAAACAAAGAGATCAACACCAGTTTTTTAATTTTAAAATAATTATGTTTAAATTTTGTTGTAATTTTTATAGCATGGTAAACTAATTATTTCATTGGTCTAGAATACCCTGTATCCTAATATAAACTACACAAAAGACGCATTGAGATGCAATGCCTGGTTCAAAATGTATTATCTAACTAAATGTCGTGCTCCTGAACGGATCAAAGCCATTGTTAAAATCACAAAAACCATCGTGGTTACTGCTTATGTAATTTATTGACTTGCTTTCTCCAACTATACCTATTGATATTGGCGATTGGCGAACTATTATTCTCAGCAATTTAGAGGCCCTTAAGAAGGCTATTTGGATATGTGATTAATTTTCATGAAGATATTTAACATATACTAAATATCGTTTAAAATAAATCGTGTGCGATTAATTAATATTTTGCATCTGAATCCGAATCTTGTTAGGATTCATATTCAATTCGAAATTACAAATCTTAAAATTTGAAAAATTCAAAATTTAAAATTTGAGCTTGTTGGAATCAAATTTTAAATTTAAATCTAGATTTAAGAATTAAGAATTATTTAACTTATTAAATAAATTGTTTATACTCGTTATTTAGCTTCACAAAGAAACTTGATAATTGTCATAATATTAATAATCTAATCAACATTTAAACACGGTTTTGAAGATCGTATTTTTTATTTATATCAATTTAAAAAAATAATTTTTCCTTGTTTTCTGTTTATGTCTAATAACAATTAATTATAAGATATTTGTTTCAGATTTAAAAGTTAGTAGGCTTAAGAAAAGATTATGACTAATCGAAAATGAAAACAGTGGATCCACCATGGCTTATAACAATTAATGGTTTAAGAGTTTCTAAGCTGAATTCGGGGTAAAACTATTTTAGTTATTATAACAGGCTAATTTTAAACTACATATTTTTTTATTTTCGTTCGTTTTTGCAACCTTATTTTTTACTTAACTTAATTAAGAAGTTAGAATGGAAATTTCTGAGTCTAATGATCACATTTAATGTTATGATCGCTAAGTACACTTATATAACTTTTTAATGAAGGGCTTTGAAAATAATAGAAGGGGAAGGGACTAATTTTTTTTTTTTACACTGCGTCTTACTATTCATCCAAAATATCTTAATTTAACCGCACTAATGGAATAGTGATTAAATAAGACAGGAAATGTACCCACATTCCCACGAAGGAAGAGTAAGAAACAATCTGGGAAAAGTAACCCTTACTACATCAATACCGGATTCAATCGTCAACCTTCCTGTTAGAGGAGCTAAAGGTTTAGTGCTCCTAGCCCAGGAGGTAAGGGATCATATTCGCAGCATCTGTACAAATTGGGACGAGTTTATTTTTCCAGCATAATTTAAAGTCTGGCCCGATACAGATTCAAGATTTCCACAAGACAGCCACGTTCCTGCAGAAGTGCTTAATTTTTATTTATTTTCCATTAATAATTAATTCGAGTCAGATTTTAATTCCTACAGTTCACATAGTACAGCATAAAGGTGTTTATAAAATGACGTTGAAATATATCATCCCAGTTCATAATATAATGTTAAATTACAGTTAGCGGTCGGTGACCTGGTGGTCTAGGGGTAAGGTGTCAGACTTCTATGCTGGCGGCCGGGGTTCAATCCTCGGTCCCGGTACAGATTTATCTGATTACCAAACCCTTCCTTCACCTCTGACAAGATATCTTGTGAATGTGAGGAATGCCAGGCCTCCACCGTGGTTCGGATCCCACGTTAAACTGTAGGTCCTCCATTTCATCTCACAATCACCCTACCATTACACATTAGCGCAAGTGCGTATAACCCGAACGGGTAGTAAGACGCGGTGCTAATAATAATAATAATTACAGTTAGCATATTATGTTCTTTGAAAACTTTGGAATATGCAAATTATCTTTAAAATAAAACATTTAGTTTGCTTTTAAATAGTCTCTTACTTTTAGTATACTAATATTTCTTAGAAATCATTCTAAGAAATATTTATTCTAATATACTAAATATTTCTTAGAAAATCTACGATATTTTATTTTAAACGATAAACTATTTTAATACATGTTTAAAATGGTAACTGTCTCGTAAAGTCACTAAAAAACCCACAAACATTGCTTTAAATACTTATTTTAAGACTGTGGCAAGATTTGATGTGGCTTAAGAGAGATGTTTGGGGTCTGGGATGAATTTACTTTTTTTAGTTAGTAACCACTATAATCATTTTACTAGCCTGAATTGTTAAAGACCCATATATTATTACTGGGCAATTACTTACAATTGTTTATTTTTAATTATTCAGTATTATTAATTGAAAATATGAGTCATTTATGGATTGCAATATCTATCACTCTCTTACTTTATTCAGTGAGAATAACTTTTATGACACCCGCTTAGGTAGCCACTTGGTCTAAAGCACTACTCCTATGTTGGACTAGACTGCCAAAGACGGGGAGATCGGGGTTTGATCCCGGTCGGGTGCACTAATGGTGTTTTGTCCCTAAATGGTTTTCCTCTCTCCTTCCACACGAAGGTGGATGCACTTCATCTCAATTAAACCTATTTAATACCTAAGCCATTACTATAATTAGTTCATAGGCGTATAGTAGGTGACCTGGTGGTCTAGGGACAAGGTGTCAGACTTCTGTGCTGGCGGCCGGGGTTCAATCCTCGGTCCCGGCATACATTTATCTGATTACCAAACCCTTCCTTCACCTCTGACAAGACATCTTGTGAATGTGGGGAATGCCAGGCCCCCACCGTGGTTCGGATTCCACGTTAAACTGTAGGTCTTCCATTTCATCTCACAATCACCCTACCATTACACATTAGCGTAAGTGCGTATAACCCGAACGGGTAGTAAGACGCGGTGCTAATAATAATAATAATAACATAGGCGTATATAACCCGAACGGGTAGTAAGACGTGGTGCTAAAAAAACAACTTTAATAGCACAGCTGGCCTATTAAAGTTTTACACGCAAGAACCGTCAGCATTTATGAAATAAACAAATATAAAACTTACTTTTACTAAAAAAACAACAATATTGTTTGATATTAGGCTATTTCATACCATTCCTCGGCAACGAGTTCTTGTGTAGCTACAGGTACTGTGAATTCCCACTTTCTACGAACAGTTATACCAACATAACGCAATAAACAATGACAGTAAACTACAGCTTGTCCAGTAGAGCGTAGCGTGCCACCACTGAAAGTCCAAAACTTGGTAGCAAGATCAAACAATCCTTCTGAATGAAGTAAGGGAGAACGACGAAAGCTCAGTGGTCTGGCATCCCTCCTTGGTGTTATCTTTGGCTAAAACCAGTTAAATATGTGTTTTAAATGTGATTATTTAATATCATCGTTTTCTTAAAGTATCGTCTCACCAGTGAGTTTGCGGATTAAAAGTCGGTATTGTCTAAATATATTATGCCATTTGCAAGGAGGTTGAGC
This sequence comes from Timema douglasi, assembly GCA_901482245.1. Classification (NCBI taxonomy): domain Eukaryota; kingdom Metazoa; phylum Arthropoda; class Insecta; order Phasmatodea; family Timematidae; genus Timema; species Timema douglasi. Next base: position 75,937 of record CABEEJ010001243.1, on the reverse strand, counting down.
CCTGGTCGGGGGAACTAAGAGCAGTTTTTTACTGAATGGTTCTTCTCGTTCTACCTTCACGCAAATGTGGGCTAATTTCCCTTTACCACTATCTTCCTCATCCTTACCCATTAATGTAGTTAAATGTGGATAGCCTGGATGGATAATAAGATGCGGAGCGCAAAAACCTTCAAAGTCACCGTGAACATACTTTAATTTACCACTCCTTGCCTAGTAATGAATTTAGCTATACTTTTATTAAAATCCTGGTAAAAACAAATGCCCACTTCGGTTGTCACATGTTCTAAAGCACTTGGGGTACGCGTGCCCACGGCAGTAAATGAAAACTAATTAGGGTGTGCTTGGAATAAAAAAAATATACATACTTTTATCTACTATTTCTTACTACTCGTATTTTGTTTGTAATTTATTTGAGGTATAGATTGTATAATATGTATTGTGTTAATTCTGTATCAATAACTATAGGTGTACAAAGTTGAAGGAAAGTTATATCCAGTGGTACGTGACTAAAAAAAGGTTTAATACCACTGGTCTAGAGCACCACTTTCGAATAAGACTGGATGGCTGATGGGGGGAAGATCGGATCTAAAATCACTGGCCGGGTGTATTGAGAGTGTTTTTTTCCTAAATACTTTTCTATTATAACTTCACCCAAATGCGAGGTGTATTTATTCTAAATCCTACCTTTCTCATTACTAACCTATTAGTGTGAATATTTGAGTCGCCCGAACTAATACAAGGATGCGATGCACGGTTATATGTGCTACGTTTATTTCGTTTTAGTAGTTTGAAACGTGGGAAAGGGGCATTGGAACCACACGCCTCCTTTTCTTTGAAACTCTCAGCATGAGAACTAACGTTCAAACGAGGTCACTTATCAACTACAGTCCAATTTTCCTAGAAAGGATCCCTCTAGAAAAATAGATTATTTGTTTGAGGCCAAAATTGATAATATTTTATTATATTATTAGACTAGTTATGTTTTAAGTAATGATATTATTTATCAATAGCACCCGCTGTGGATAACATGACTTGACGTATTAATACGGGAAAGAATAGGCCTAGTTTGTAATTTTTTCATCAACCGGATAATTCTTTTCCTATGCAGATTGTATTTTATTATTATTATTATTATTATTATTATTATTAGCACCGCGTCTTACTACCCGTTCGCACTTAACGCTAATGTGCAATGGTAGGGTGATTGTGAGATGAAATGGAGGACCTACAGTTTAACGTGGGATCCGAACCACGGTGGAGGCCTGGCATTCCCCACATTCACAAGATGTCTTGTCAGAGGTGAAGGAAGGGTTTGGTAATCAGATTAATCTTTGCCGGGACTGAGGATTGAACCCCGGACGCCAGCATAAAAGTCTGATACCTTACCCCCCTAGACCACCAGGTCACCTTCACACAATAGAAATGCAGTTTCGTTTGAGTCATTAACTGTTCGGTCTAAGATCTATATTTTTTTGATTTACTTGTTTAGCTAAGTAATATTGGTTGGTTAGTAACCGTCCATACCAGTGACCTCTCTAATAAAGACGTTAATTTCGTCTTGTTTTGTTTGTGGGTTACTTAGAGGTCGGGCTTTGGACGCCAGGTGGGTTCATTAAGATGGATTATATCACGTTTTTTTACTCTTGAAACAATAACATTATTGTACGTACATTTCTTCTAAATTGTCCCTTAACGATTCATATGAAATTAATTTATTATATGTGGATATCCCGGCTGGCTGGTAAGACGTGATGCACAAAAATAAATACAATCATAAATATTAGATTCAATATAAGGAGCTATTAACGATGCAAGTTTATTTAAAAGAAGATAAATTGTAATAGGTTAGAGATAGGGTGGGAAAACCACTGTGATGAAACACATTTGGAATACCATCCCCACTACATCTACCTTTGATTCAAACCGGTTTTGGTAAATTACGCCCCATTTGCACTTTTTGATGTAAATTCCATCCCATCATTGTAATAATAATAATACTTAGCACCGCGTCTTACTACCCATTCGGGGTAATAACTACGCTAATGGGTTAGAAATTGGGAAGGTTGGATATAGAGGAAGTAACCCCACGTTTGCGTAGAAGGAGAGTGGGAAACCATTTAGGGAAAACCACCCCTAGTTAACTCGAGTGAGATTCGAACCTAGATATCCCCCGTCCTCGCCAGTATAGCTCAACATGAAACCAGCGTGTTAGCTAACTACGCCACTGAGGTGGGTCCCATAATTATAAGTTCCGGTGTAAATTCTATCTCGTTAGAAGAAGGAAATGGTGCTAGCCCTCCCTTAGATAAATAAAAATGAATTTATTAATTTTTTTAGCAACTTTTCTTACTAACCATTAGGGTTATACTCTAATATAATACATTATAAAAAATAAAGTATTGTATGAAAACAATTTCTTTGGAGGCCAAATGACTTAAGGCATCACTCTCGTGATGACAGGGAGATTGGTGTTCAAATCCCGGACGGGTCTATTGAGGGTGGTCTTCCCTAAATTGTTTCCCACTCTCCCTCCATGCAAATGCAGGTAGAATACCTCTAAAATGCTTCCTTCTTCATCCTTACCCATTAGATTAATTACTATAAATGCGTATAATCTGAATAGGTAGTAAGACGTGATGATAAAAAAAACTTAGCTCAGAAACGATTTTTTGCCTTGTTATACAAACAATTCTTTGATGTCTGCTTTATTCTTCCTCATGATTTGTTTATATTAACTTTTATTTCTCAAACAAAAATTTATAAAAGGATATAATATATGGATCATTTCAAGTTTTTAAAATTCTACATAATATCGAAACTTTTACTATCCTCTTTGATTATCTATAAACTCGCTGAGAGAATTACACTTTTAAATATTTACACGACACCTCTTTGACAAATTTAACCATTGATATTTCTCTAGGGTTATACTAAGCCACCTTATCAGCCAAGAATATCTCTTTTTTGTCTCTATAGTTTTAGCACCGCATTTTACTACCCATTCGTATTTTAAGCTTTTTTATTCTCCTTTTGCCTTTATTTCTATTTGGCAGACTGCTTCGCGAATAAATGTACTGTACGTTTCCCTCTGTACGTCTTTCATTACTTTACAAATGTATAAATGTTGGGCAGGATGTATATACGAGCCTAATTAAAATTCTTTTAAAAATAAATTTATTTAAAATGGAATCTTCATCACCTTTGCCAATGAAGAGATGTAATTTACACACGATCTTGGGGTCATAACATTTTTGGGACAGAATTTAAACAGGAGCTTGGGAATTCAAGCAGTGAGGATGTTTTTGGTGTTATACTCGTATTTTAATATTATCGGTATAGTATGTACTTGTACAGTACAAAAAAGAAGTATATAATTATATTGTCATGGTACTGTACATGTATATTAAATGAAAGTTGAGTTAGAGAAAAATAAATCCTGTCAGTTAACATGCTGTGGTGTGTCCGTGTTGAATGCCCGGAAGGCCTACGTATCCGATATTATTCCGCACGCCACGGTTCTCAAACCCTTTTGTCCGAGACGTGACTTTTTTTTTATCATTGCGTCTTACTACCTGTTCAGGTTATACGTATATATATATATATATACTAACCAGGCTAACCAGTATATATATATATATATATATATATATATAT
>CABEEJ010001243.1:12936-62582 GCA_901482245.1 Timema douglasi | reverse complement strand
ATACCTATACATATATTATTATGTATTTACATATATATTTTGCATATATACAGGATGGGCAAAAAGTCACTATCTGAATTTTAACGGTTATAATTTTACTAACAATGGCAATGTTTACATAACGTAAGAAGTGTTCTGTTCACAAGTCCATGAGCATTTTCGTGGCATACTAAATTTCCACGTACGCGTCTGCGTTGCAAACCAAGTGTTGTAAGCGTTGTGTTATGTCATAATTGTCTTATGAATGAAATCCTGGAGAACATTTCCTCTCACAGCACTGACAGATTCCTCCAGAGTGCATGGCATTGTTCGGTAGACTCTTTGGCGCAACCCCACATCAAGAAATCACATTACGTTAGGTCAGGATTCGTGTATTCTCCGTAATCTCAACCAAAGCTTCGGAAAGTGCTCGTACAGCCAGACACAAACGATAAGGGTAAAATGTGATGGGGTGCCATACTGCTGGAAAAGAGCATCATGAGTTTTGCCCCATTGGGGGACCACTGACGACACATCTTGATGTGTCAGGATGAAGCACCAGTCACCATTCATTATGTATCACAAGAGGATACCTATACATATATTATTATGTATTTACATATATATACACACACACTTATATAGACCTATATATACCTATAAATATATTATTATGTATATACATATATATATATATACATAAAATAACCAGTTTCCAGTAAGTTTGTCTTTCTCTACCAGTTCAAAAGTTAATCAAAGTCTATCCAGCATGTGGGGAATGCCAGGCCTCCACCGTGGTTATGATTCCACGTTAAACTGTAGGTCCTCAATTTCATCTCACTATCACCCTACCATTACACATTAGCGTAAGTGCGTATAGCCCGAACGGGTAGTAAGACGCGGTGCTAATAACAATAATAATAATCTATCCAGCAATAATCTGTTCCGAACATATTTTTTAACAATTATCAAGAGTTAATGTCACTCATTGATGTGACATAATATATTAGCGAGAGGGATGAGATGAATGTAAGATTGGTTGGCTTCAGGGCATAGGTCATTTTTAATTAATTATATAACCCTTATAATATATGTATCTACCATGATGCATGTGTAAGATGGTACTTAATAAAAAAAAAACTCTCAGTGCCTCTTAGTAGTTTGCTTCTCTTCCGTCTACCACGCGGAATTTTGTGTATCTTTATTTCATGGTTGTAATTTTGTTTCGTGATATTTATTAGTAAGAGACTTCGGACTCCCCTATCTTTCTGCACTCTTGTTCTTGAAAGTGGTAATCCCTCGTGGAAATGGCCGCCTTATAGCGTAGACCCCCTCCCCAACACTTACAACCACTCTTCAGCCCCTTTACTCAAGGAGTGGGCAAACAATAGTCTGCGAGAAATGTCTGCCGGTATTCGAACCTGTTTTGAGATATTTGGTGCTGTGTACTGCAAAGACTTTCTCTATCATTCATATAATAGCTTATATTATTATTATTATTATTAGCTCCGCGTCTTACTAACGGTTCAGGTTATACGCACTTACGCTAATGTGTAATGGTTGGGTGATTGTGAGATGAAATGAAGGACCTACAGTTTAACGTGGAATCCGAACCACGGTGGAGGCCTGGCATTCCCCACATTCACAAGATGTCTTGTCAGAGGTGAAGGAAGGGTTTGGTAATCAGATAAATCTATGCCGGGACCAAGGGTTGAACCCCTGTCCACGGTGGAGACCTGGCATTCCCCACATTCACAAGATGTCTTGTCAGAGGTGAAGGAAGGGTTTGGTAATCAGATAAATCTTTGCCGCGACCGAGGATTGAACCCCGGCCTCCAGCACAGAAGTCTAACACCTTAACCCTAGACCGCCAGCTCACCTTAATAGCTTATAGCTCAAAGTAAAATAAAGGCACTGTTACATAAACGTATTATTTTTTCTGTGGATTTTCAATTCCCTAATTCCCAGAGCTCTATTAAAAATATACATATATTTGCATATAAGTAAGAAAAAATTTATTTAATAAAATGTTATTTCATATAGGGGTGATTTATTTTTAAGATTCCTACAATTTTGCAACTACAATTATTTCATATTTAAAAGAATTACGAAAATATGAGGAAATATATAAATTTCCGCTCCTGTAAAATACCCTCAAATTAATTTTCTTGTGAAAATTAGACGTGATCTTTTATTTGTAATGTTAAACAGTACTTAGGTACGAGTTTTAACCAAAATAATTAAAGCAAATTTTGAGAAAATCGATTTTTTTTTCTCTTTTTGCTTCGAAGTAAATAAGCCTTCATTTTAGGGCTCAATAGATAATTTTAAAAAAGCCCTTCTCTTGAGTAGCTTATGAGAACCCATGAAATCAGGTTTAGCCTGATCGGTTAAATAGTTTCGACTTTGGGCCCAATAACAAACAGATTGCATTGCAAACAAATTTGAGTTTAGGGTGTCAAGAAACGTCGGTAGCCATCAAAATCACGGTTCTTATTTTTTATACGATCAAAACGCTCTCTCTTTCCGAGGGGTCGTAAGAAGGAAATAATAATTGTATTAAATTAAGGGCTTACACCATACTTTAAAAAATTAACTTTCTAAATAACTATTTACATAAGCCGTAAATTTATTAAACAATAACAAAATATATTTAAATCTGTATTTCCAAATAACTGGTTTCCTAATCAATCATTCAAAATTTTCTTAGCTCTAATGTCAATTAGCGATGTTTACATTGTTTTATATTTCAAAACTAGTTTATTAATTACAAATGTACAATATGGAAACCTTTGGTTGGATGATTTATTTTTGTAAATATAAATAATTTGTCCAAATGTTTGAAAACAGAATTGTTAGTAGATCACGAGAACTGAAAGTATATATTAATGAATATTGATATACCATCAGGTTGTACTCCAACTTTTATTTTAATATTTGCCTAGTAGTAAAAATCTGATCCATTTTTGATTTTTTTTTAAATCCACACTGATGAGTTCCAATTATTACCTCTGCGTTTGGCGTTCATCTAATTAAAATTATGCTAGATTACATTTTGTAACGTGTTGGTATTAATAGCTTCTTTGACTTCACTAATACTTGGATATAGGATTAGCTGCTCAGCAGTATTGATTTCGAATTCCGATCTTCATGAACATTCACAAAATATTCCTGAAGTGGTCGTTTCGTCTACTCAAGGCATCGCCGGTGTCTACCATCAGATTACTATTTTCATATTTCACAAAATCCACCCTCACCTGATGACTTTTCCTATACCATTAATACCTAAATATTTCCCTGATATTATTATTTTAGATTTTTTTATTCTAACTCACTAATTTTATATTTTAATTTTGTTTGAGTGCCAAAAAAACTTCACTGTTTCTTAGATTACTTTCATATAGTCAATCTTAAATCAATAGAGACAAGGAAAGAGTGATTAAAGCAATTTTTGAGCGTAGATTTTTTTTAGCACCACGTCTTACTACCCGTTTTGGTAATACGCCTTAAGTACTAATTACTCTAATGGGTTAGGAATTGGAAAGGTTGAAGTTAGAGGAAGGGAACCCGCAATTACGTGGAGGAAGAGAGTAAAACCACTTAGGAAAAACTACCCGAGTTCACCCGAGCGATATTAGAAACTCGATCTCCACATCCTTGTCAGTCGAGCTAAGCAGTAAACTAGCGCGTTAGCTAACTACGCCACTGGGGAGGGTCTGAGATTTGTTGATAATCTCAGTGTGGTTAAAGCATTATTGATTGAACTTAAAAAAGAAAGCCCCGAGTTAATAATATATTATAGACCATTGTGATATCTGCTTGAAACACACATAAAATAAAATATTTAATATCTTATATTCAACAAAATTACAAAGTAAAATAAATATTCAAGGAAATACGGTAAATACTATACTGCTTCGGTGTTCATGCGGACAAAAAATATTCTAATATGGTCCATTTTCAGTGATGGATGAAACAGGGTTTTAGTCCTGGCCGGGAATATTGAGACAAGTTTTCCTAAACTGTTTCCCAACTTACGTCCAAGAAAATGTGGTTACATCACCTTTAATTTGTATCTTTTTAATCACTATCCCCCAGTAATTAATAGTAAATATTGTTAAAATAGGTAATATTATGTTATTTATAAATATTATCCTATAGTTCACTCTAGATTTTATTACCCCCTTCACGGAAGAACGGAATTTCACCTTCTGGCTGATCCACAAAATCCATTATAGCTTGGCCTGTCAGTATTTCCAGGGACTCACAGCAAAACACCTGATTAAACTAATGTTCAAACCTGCCTGGATATAAAAACTACGTAATTCTAGTTGAAAAAAAATTACACTGCAATCGCATATTTGATTATAAATATCCTAGAATAAATATACACAACACCCATCCGAAACTTTAACAAGGACTCGAACCCCAAAACCTAAGTCTATCATACTACAATTTTCCCGGTTGATATCCTACAAGATATAATTAACTACGGAATCAGTTGTTGGCAAATATCCGGCCGGTCCTTCACCGAGACTCACAACACAAACATGATTAAATCATGCTAAAACTTGTTTGGATAAATATTCAACAAAAAAAAACCTCTATTTAAATCGGTTAAGTGGTTCCATAGATATATACAAATATCCGGCTAGCACATAACCGGGGCTCACACCAAACCGTGCGATTATAATTATTATTCTAAAAAATGCCTGGATAAATACTCTACAGAATAATCAAAACTACACCACATCAATTGTGTGGTTTCATATATATAGACAAATATCCCGCTGGCACTTCACCGGGACTTACACCAATACACCCAATTATAATTACTCTACTAAAAAAATGCCTGGATAAATACACTAAATAATAATAAAAACTACCACACAGTTGATGTGTTGTTCCATAAATGTATACAAACATTCGGCTGACCCTTCACCGGAACTCACACCGAAACACCTGATTATACACAAATAATGCTTAAACCTGCCTGGATATTGGTCCAGTACAAAAGTAAAAACCACAGCGCAATTGGTGTAATGGTTCCAGAGATAAATAAATCCGGCTGTATCTTTAAAAGAAAATCAAACCCTGACTGTTTGTATGCGAAATCCTCTCCTAGGAGACATCATGATGAATAGAAACAAATGCACCGCAATAGGTTATTAAATTCCAGGTATAATTGGCTATAGATAGATATTCTTAAATATAGTACAGAACTACAATATATTTTTACTTGAATATATTTATATTCCAAACCTTAAAAACAGCAGATATATTTATGTAAAGTGGTTTTAAGCTCGTAAAACAAAACAATATTTATCCTTGCTTTTCATTTATCATTTAAACCTCCTCACTCTGATATTGTGTTATTTACTTGCCTACGACATGGCCAGTTTTATTGTTTGGATTTCCAGAATTGATTTAGTAAAAAACAGATTTTTGAAAAACATATTTAAAACAGATTTGACAAAAAAAATCACAGTTAACATTATACTTTAAATTTATTATAAAATGATAATAATCAACGCAAATCTTAATAAACCACAACTTTTCTTAATCAAAGTATTAATTATTAAATCGTTTTACTAATAGTTATATTATAGCCGCTATGGTAACTATTAAATAAAGTATGGAATTGAACTATGCTCCCACAAAGTTATACACAGTCATAATAACTTTGAAGAAACAAATAAATTAACTTTTTTAACTAAAATATGTCCAATGGATGAGGTTTTATCAATACTTATTTTTTGTCCCCCGGAAAAAATATATAAAATATTTTAAATTAGGATTGGGACCCCTAAATTACAGAAGTTTTTTTTAATCTCATCTTATTACAAATAAAGTAAAAATCTTTTAGAGTTAATATGTTATTTACGTTACATGTGTGGAATTTAATAATTAATCATTAATACATTTATAATTGGCTATAAACAGTAATGCAGATTTCTGAAAAGGGGAGTCTTGCTTTATGTTACCCTGTAAAACCATTCAATGTGGGTAACAGTGCCCAAATAACGTTTTACGTGGTTAAACTTTTAACAGATAGAAAAAATACTAGCCCTTATGTTAATGACAGCAAACATAATTAATTAACTTAATATGTAAATATTAGTTATTAATTTTATCATTATCAGAACAATAAAGTAAAATTAATTTATTAAATCAAACCATTCTGGCATCGCTAAAAGATATAACTCCTCCCCCATCACTCCTTCCCAACAGTCAAGAAATAATTTGACGACTTAAGGCCTTCTCTACTTTAGGTGTTGGGTGTAGCTAGGCAAACTATCCTACAGTTATGTGTGGAGGAGTATCATACCTCGCGGGCTCATTGAATTAGAAGTTGCTACCTTTCAATCTCGACAGAGTGTACATTGATTTTGACTATATTATGTCACCTCTCTGCTACCACTAAGCTTGACATTAGATTAATGAATTTTATGTCCTTAACTACTAATATACTATTTCCACAGACTAGAAAGTCTGCGCCTAATCTATGTGTGTCCGTTCCTAAAATAAAATATATATCCGTCTGATTCTACCCTACCATCTCCTGATTCTCTAACCTCTTATATAGCCACAATTTCTAATGCAAACCTACTTAATTCATCAGTCAATGATTGTTGCACCCATAGCCTATATTAGCTCCTAGTTTTCCACGTCACAAACTTAATCTATTTCCTAGCGTTACTATCCCATGAGTCCCCCGGCGCAGTCCCCACCTGGAGATCCTATTGGGGGAATATTTTATATCAGGAATATTTTATCCCAGGAACAGCTTTGGCAAATTTTTTTGTTTCTTGATGGTGTTTTTTTTACGATTAAAGCTTATCACGCCCATGCTCAACGTCCAAGCTGGAGGACCAACTCTATTTGCTATCCACGACTTCCTTTTCAAAAAATTCAACAGCTACCCTTAATATCTGAAGGCCGTATCCTCTAACAGAAACCTGAACATGCGCTATACCGTGGATGATAGGTACACACGAAACAATCTATTTAGCCTCAACTTGACAGTTGATTTTAAAATTACATTCTTTAACTTATTAAAAAAACGAATAACTTAATAGATTTATTCTCGTTTTATAGGTTTGTTTAGTAATTTAAAAGCAATTTGCGTTAAGTCATTTGAAAAATAGTAACAATGTTTCCGTCTTCAGAAACAGGTAATGTGGCCACTATATTTGATTAGCGTAACACGAGAAAACACTTTGTCCCGTTGATATCCTGCTAGAGTCTGGACCAGTCACGATTTGACAAGGAGCCAATGCTACCATGGATTCGTAATTATGAAATAAAGATTGAATAGGAAGGAGAACAATATTATTGGTTTACATATAAAACAAACCCACTCCGGCGGTTGCGTGGTTTAAATGTCAAGTTCATTTAAACTGATATCCTGGTGATGGGGAGGTTGGGACTCGAATCCCAGCCGGGTTTTCTGAGGACGGACTTTTCTTAGTGGTCTATTTTCTACCTTCAAGCAAATTTGGGTATATTTATCTAAATTACCTCCCTAACCCCTACTGTTTTAGCGTAGTTTATTTATTTGGATAAAACCCAACCGTCTAGTTATAAGAGGGGTTGAAATATTAATAATAATACTAATATGAATAAAAATAATAATAATATGGATGGCGTGATGGAAATATAAAGTTGCCCACAAAACCACCATAACAGAGACAATAAAAAACACCAAACCCAGACTTTTCACAACGTCTTACTACCAATCCGTGCTATCCGCATTTATTTAAGTTAGTAGGGTAGGAAATGAGGAAAGTAGAATTTAGAGGCGTGGAGGTAAAGAGGGGAACCATTAAAGGAAAACCACCCCCAAAACACAAGGTTGGGTTTCGATTATTTGCCTCTCCATCACAGTGAAACCAGATTAGACATTCAGTCCGCATGCCCATCAATGTGGTTAGAACGTGAGTTTTTTAAAAGTACATAATGTAGCCTTCTACTGGGGCAATTCGTCTTCTTATATATCACAATACTTTAAAAACTAATGTAAAATTATTTATTCTCTTACAACAAGGAGGAACGCCCTTGTACAGATACATTAGTCCTACGAAATAGCCAAATTACCTTAGGAAAACGATAGTTATCATCGATTTAAAATATCGGAGAGAGTTTTAAGATGTAACTTTATGGAACACCTATAATCTAACTGTCTGGAGAGAAAGTGAAAATTCACTTTTATTGCATGTGGTCGAGATCGAACCTTGGCCTTTTAGGTCAGAATCATGAACACTATTTTTGTGGCCACACCCGTAGGTATAAGCAAGGGTGGGTCAATGAAATATTGTTCCTACTCCTCTAAATAGGTTTACTTTATCAGGAATCCCAAATAATAATAATAATGATAATAATAAAGGGTGTATAAAGCTAATTTTTCTAATGGGGGTCTGCTGGAAAATGTTAATATATTTTTATCTATGGGGTGCATCAAATTCCAAGGGAATGGGGGTTCAAAACCCCCTCAACCCCTGCCTTTCTACGCCATTGATATTTATTATGTAAAAAGCCACCTATATATACAATTTTAACTAAAACGTTAGAGCCATTTTTAAATATTTTGAATCTAAAAAATAATATTCATTAAAAAAATACCTTTTTAATAAAATTTTCTCTAAAAACAAGTATGCAGTGCTATTTATTATGTAAAATACTCTCATGATACACATTTTATACAAAATCATTGATCAATTTTCGAGAAACATCCCATTTAAAAAAGTAGTTTTTCGTAAACTCCAAATAAACGAATTATCTCCCAAAAAATAGGTAAGTTGTATTATTTGTCATGTCAAATACACCCAATATATTTATTTTAAACAAAATTCTTATAAATTTTGTTTATTGTCCTGAGAAACTGTTCAATTCTTAATGTTTGTACTTTTAATTATTTTATTTATTGTCAAACACCAAGAAAATTGTAAGTATCGTTTTCGAAAGATTTCAAAATTTTCAAAAAGAGTTATCACTAAAAAAACCTTATTTAAAGGGATAGAATAAAAAAAAAACTGTTAAAAGTAATAACATTTAATGTATAAACAAAAGTCTTAACAAAACCTTAAACCTTTGCAGTTGTGGCACCAGGTACAGACAGAGCGTCCAGATACACCTTTTTGGTTTCGGAGGAACATTAAATGTCAATATTCATCATAATATCAGGTTAGAATATTTACACAATTGCAATATTTTATCAATATATGAAAAAGTAGCAAAAGGTGTGTATGTTCAAAAATAATCAAGCGTCTTGCAAAAAAATAAAATAAAAAAATAACGTTATCGTGAAACTTACACCTAAGTGAATATAATATTGTTAATAATAGTAGCATTGACATTATTATTACCAGCGCCAGTGAACACATGGGCAAGATCATCAAATCTGGTTTGCTGGTGACGGGGATGTCGGGGTTTGAATCCCGGCCGAGTGTATTGAGGGTATTTTTTCCTAAATGGTTTGCCACTCTCCTCTCTCCATGAAAATGTTGATACATTTCTTATACATTCTACCTCTATTCTTCTTCTGACAATAGCGTAATTAGTAGCCTACTTATTTACGCATAATCTAATAACGCTATGAAAGAAAAAATAAATAAAACACATTTCACCTCTTTTGGTGTTTCATAGGGAATGGATTCTGCTTGTGACTCTTTTACTAACCTGGTGTCAACTTTTACTAACCAGGTGTTAAGCGTATATCTACTTTTTGTTTTAGATTTAGCATATTTTTATTTAATTAACATTAATATTATATTAGCAGCAATCCACTATTGTTTTACTACTGATTCTCCTATCACAACCTTTCCCAACTTTGTCATATTTAGTAACAGTCCAGAGGAGTGCGGAAGTTTTGCCAATTTGGCAATATGTACATTTCTATGCCCTGAACGAAATGTAAATAATGCAAAATCCTATCAAAGCCACCGGCACCGCCATCTTGGAAAAATGTATTATTTTTCAAGTATTTAGGGTGTATCATACGGCAAAAATTATTGATGTATAATTAAAAAGGAATTCCATTTGATACATAATATGTCGAAACTATTTTTTCCTAAAATGAACAGGTTCGGTGAAGCAGCCAAGCGAAGTCAGCATTATTTAAAAAATTCTAGTTTTTCGCAATTATTCATTTCATTGCAAGTCTTACGGACGAGTATTTTTGTGTTTGGAGAGAGCATTTGTTTTTGTATTTAAAAAGTCTGCAATAAGTAGATTTTAGGTGCCTGCTTTGGATAGTTGTATGGAGGATACCCATTTCCACACCACCACGAGGCAGAGTAAATGGCACGTTTTTTACATACCTAGTCCACCATTATACTTTTTACTGTATCGTTTTAATTTGTCCAGGTTCGCTGCAGTCTTCAGCAATACCTTCTTCTTAACTTATTCCGTTTTGTTATCCATTGATTGTGCCATTCGGTCGTTCTCCAGGCTTGCGATAAATGTTTCGTCTGGCGAGTCGACTTACTCATTGTCATCAAGCTCGTTGATTGTTTCCGGTCCAGGCTCCTTCGGACTCACACCTTTCTACGCCCTTGACCATAATAAATAGTAAAATCTTGCAGTTATTATAAACAAACATAATCTATAAATTTACCGTAGATGATTGCTATATTTACTCTTGTCTTGATTCATTAAAAAAGCCCCTAGACACCCATTAACAAAATCGTTATAGCTATTATAAAACATTTAAAATTTCCAAAAATCAGCCTTAATCCAGCCTTAATTAAAAGTTATATAATTTGTCTTTCTATTTCGTCTAAGGGTATGACAAAAATGATCTAAAATTCAAGATTGAACGGAAAATTCGCCGTTTTAGCTGTAGACCTGAGTACTGATTCACGTTATCTTGAGGATGAAAATGTTCACGATTACAATATTCTCTCCATACGAGAGCTAAACTCCAAACACACGAATCTAAATTTTCTAATTTGCCGCTTGTGTCTTGGTGTGTGAATTAATAACACGGTAATGTTCAGTCTGGCAGCGGGTAAGGTTTCTATCGTACGCTGACCTCAATCACTCCTTGAACATCGGGATCAGTCGTGACCTGTGGGTGCGTGCCAGAGAGAGAGTATCTCCCAGGTGTGTGGTCCTCTTGAAGACTAGGTTCACAAGACATCACGTGCGACACACTCAAGTTCACCACCTGTTAACTTCTGCGTGGTACACTGCGCATGAAATCGTTATCAGCGCGATAAGATAGAGGTGTAAAGTATTTTAGATTTTGTTAAAAAATGTCAGTAGAGTATTTTCCCTCAATTATTGGAGGAACAAAAACAAAATTTTCTCATTAGTAAATTATTTAATTAGACAGCAATGTAATATATGTGTTTTGTGTGTGTGTGTGTGTGTGTGTACTAGGGCGGCCCAAGTTAAATGTTGCGCCCGGGTGGGGTTGTTTTTTGTTGCTCCCTCCCCCCCCCCTATTCTCGGGGGAAATAAGAAAATTTGAAAATAATCCCCAAAACTAGCAGCTCCAAAATTAACGTAGCATGGGTGTGATAGGAGAATAATCTGAAGGGAAGCTCCACAAATAGTAATCATACTTCAAACATTTCACTGCGATATTGTATGGAAACAGTTTGGATTATAACAAAAACTATGAGAACATGTTTGTTATTCTCTTTATACTTAATCATAAAAAAACTTTGATACAGTGAAAAATGTAAGAGATAATAACATAAAAACAGATTAAGGACACCAAAATGGTGGATGTTAAATAACCCTTTAAGAGCGGCTCTATATCCTTTCTTATTCACCAATATGTCAAATTTCATGTTAATATAAATAAATAAACGATTGTTATTCTTAGTAACTTCCCTATTTCACCCAAGCTATGTCAGGTTGGGTTGGTACTCTTTTTGGTAACGCCCATATATATATTATAATATTATCTAGTAAATATATTATATATACAGTATAAACTATATATAATAATTATTCTTGTATATAATATACAGTCTATACAGTCTATTATGTATATAAATTATTCTTATATATATTATATTAATAATATACTGTATATTATATACAAGAATAATTATTATATATATGAATTATTCTTATATATATTATATTTATAATATACTGTATATATACTATATATACTATACATAGATGAGAATTATATATATGTACTATATACATAATAATTTTGGTAGGGGGAGGACAGCATCTCCAAGTAATGTATATTAAAATATCATGCGACGAGGATAAAGATATGCGAACTCTACTTGTTGCTCGCAGGACAAATCAGCCAAACACTCTCACCTGTCTTTGAGTCTATTGGCAACTAGTGAGGTAAAGGCAACAGGGGAACTCGAGCCCGTGGGCAATCAGTATCTGACAGAAATGAAACCTTCTAGAAATATTGTTATATATTCATACCTTAAGTCATGTAATCAGCAGTTGTCAGTTTTGATGAAGAGTATTAATACCTATAAAATAAAACTAATAATATAGCAAAATGCGATCAAAGTTAACCGCCAAAAGTTTGTATTTTCTTAAAGGTTCTTCCTTCTAAAGTGGAGTTTTCATAGGAATGGCCTTTCAGAAAATACAAACTTAATTTTTGTGACCAAAATTAATACTATTTTCTATATTATCAGTACTATTTATATGTATTAAAAATAAATGTCTTAAGTGGCAGCTACAGAGATTACATTATTTGACGTATGTATTCGTGAAAGTAGACCTAGTAGCCTTTATAGCCGCCAGAAAAGGCCCTTCTATGAAAATCGATCTGTACACCCATTCCAAATGGAAAAAGGCGAATAAAACCATGGTTGACCAAGTTATGTTATAGAAAGCACTCCGTCTCCGCGTCCCGCAAACGAAGCAACGTGGCCACGCATCTCCGGACGTGATTTCTTACGAAACATTCCTCGAAATGGAGGCACCTCTCGGAATACCCCCGTGACGAATATTCATGAAACAGAGCGATCTAGAGAGTAGGGTACGGACTCAACCTACAGACTGGTTTGTTTTTTCCTGATCGCATCTGTATCTTTTTACTTTCATCTAGACCTTGACTCTCTTTTTTTTTAACTTCAATGAGAATCAAGGTCCACCTTGGTCTCGTGAGGAGATTATTATCTATGGTTTTTAACGATTGGAAGCGGTAAGTGTTCGGGCCACATGGGCTGAGTGGAGAGTTCTCTTAAGACCGGTCGCACCGAGATAGTTATTCAATGCTCTAGCTTTATGTCCTCCTTTTATTCAAAAACCAATTCAGATTCTCTTAGTTTTTAAATCACTAGGCTCAGCCCTTAGTATTTTTGTTTTAAGAGGCTACTTAAACGCTACAGGACTGGGGGTTACTCTACAGTCGTATATATTACAGAGGGATACTGTGTCACTATATACAGTATATGCCTTGTGAAACTTTAAAAGAGGAGTAATGAGGGAAGCTTTATGGAACTTTCAAGAAGGGAGTAACGTAATAACAGAGAGAGGCTTTATGCATAAAGAGGGAAATAGTGGACTAATAAAGAGCTGCTTTGTGGCGTCAAGAGGTACGTTATGAACCAATAAAGAGCTATTTTGTAGTATTAAGAGGAAAATAACGGACTAATAAAGAGCTGTTTGTGGCACCAAAAGGGAAGTGTTGGACTAATAAAGAGCTGCTTTGTGGCGTCAAGAGGTACGTTATTAACCAATAAAGAGCTATTTTGTAGTATTAAGAGGAAAATAACGGACTAATAAAGAGCTGTTTGTGGCACCAAAAGGGAAGTATTGGACTAATAAAGAGCTGCTTTGTGGCGTCAAGAGGTACGTTATTAACCAATAAAGAGTTATTATGTAGTATTAAGAGGAAAATAACGGACTAATAAAGAGCTGTTTGTGGCACCAAAAGGGAAGTGTTGGACTAATAAAGAGCTGCTTTGTGGCGTCAAGAGGTACGTTATGAACCAATAAAGAGCTATTTTGTAGTATTAAGAGGAAAATAACGGACTAATAAAGAGCTGTTTTTCGGTATCAAGAGGAAAATAACTGATTAATAAACAGCTGTTTTGTGGTATCAAGAGAAAATAACGGGATATTAAAGAGCTTTTTTTGTGGTATCAAGAGGCGACTTATGAACTAATAAAGATTATCTCTGGAATATAAAGAGGAATGTAACGAACTGTGCAATTATTCAATATTTTATTCTATTATTCTTATAAAAGATATCAATACGGTTTTATTTATAGGCTTTAATAATAATATTAATATATTGTAACCGCACAGCTTAAATTGGAAGGTGTGTTTGTATAATATTGTGTGCTATGGATTGTGAATGACGAAACGAGGGTTGCAGGTTGTTGTGCTTAGCCTGTAAACAAATAGAATAGAGGAGATGACCCCATAAACATTGTCAGCATTCCTTAGGGATAAAAGTAGTGTATCCAACCATCATGGCTGACTAATCAACATCGCAGTCTAGGGGACACTCTGCCCAATTCGGGACTACATGGGCTAGTACGCCGGCTCATCAGTATTTGTAATGGAGGGTTACCACTTGAGTCCAGGGTACCGGGGTTCGTAAACCGTGTAGAGATCGCCTAAGAGTCAGCCAGGCCATTGGCTATTCCTAGCAACATCTCGTTTTGTCAAAAACTTCCGAATATTCTTCATGTTCTTTCATCCATATATTTCTATCAACATCGCATTTGTATTAGAGATAGAAGCGCTAATAAAAAATAAAGGATTTTGTTTTACACACACTTTTTCCCTCTGACAACACCCACACAGTCATATACACAAACATCTCCCCCTATCCTCGACAATAGCACCTCCTGACAGAGAACAGCCTCACGAGACAGTTGTAAAGAAGACTGTGTGACAATATTATAATAATAAATTTATTATTATTATAATATATTTAATTTTATTATTATTATAGTTATTAATAGCTACCCCCCTCAACCCAATCTATCAGTAAAGTCTCTCTTCTCTCAAGCCAGAGTTTCTGTCAGATATTGGTTTCTAACTTTATATCGTCTTTGTATGTTTATTGAGACCACTGCTCACGAAGGTACACACAGAGTTTGATTGGTGTGACGTCACCAGCAACTGCCGGATCCAAACCACAAGTAGAGAGAGAGAGAGAGAGAGAGAGAGAGAGAGAGAGAGACAATATTTGTGATGACGGTGAGATGACGAGTGCTGCCGGGTTACAGGTGTGTGGGTGTGGGAGTGTGCGTGTCTGTGCACACCCGAACAAGATGAATGCCGAATGATTCTCATCTGTATCGAGGTCATGTTACCGCTCATCAGACCGCGCTGTCTCTATCAGGATTTGGGGTGAGAGGGGGAAGGAGGTGGAGGGGAAACGATGATGTTTCATTCTAAATATGGATCATGGTATCAGAGCATTTACCGCCGTTCATTGCGAGAAAGAAATAAGCTTATCCGTGTGACATAAGTCTGTGGTGACTTGTGAAGGAATATATTATGGTTCTAGCCCAGATGTTCACTAATGTGATATTTTATGAGTCAATACGTGTACTGTACTTATACATGATTGGTTAATATCCTTGGTCAGCTAAGTCGGTCGTCTCTGGTGGTGTTCCTGTGACTCAAAACACTAGCTCGATGTTGGTACCTACCCACTGAAAACACAATGTTACCTCCTACCGCCCCTCTCCCCTACAGTGACACTACACATTCTCATGATTTGAGCTCTTCCTCCTGTTCCGCTGGGTTAGATAGTTATCCGCATCGGTAGGCACGTGGGCGTCAACTTCGTCATGTCTGGTTTCCTGGCGAAAGAAGATGTTAGGGTTAGAATCCAGGTCGGGTCTACTAATGGCGTGTTATTTTTTTTTTCGAAAAAAAAATCCATTTCTCCTCCACGTCAATGTAGATACAACCTGAGAGAAATAATACATATTTTGTTTACTAACAATTCCTCATCCATACTAAATGTTTGTAAACATTCTGCATACAAACTGAACAGGCAGTGAGACGCGGAGATAAAAATAAAAATATTAATAAATTTAAATGTAAATATTCAGATTGTGCTGGCGGCCGGGGTTCAATCCTCAGTCGGTCCCGGCACAGATTGATCTGATTACCAAACCCTTCCTTCACTCTCTGACAAGACATCTTGTGAATGTGGGGAATGCCAGGCCTCCACCGTGGTTCGGATTCCACGTTAAACTGTAGGTCCTCCCTTTCCCCTTACAATCACCCTACCATTACACATTAGCGTAAGTGCGTATAGCCTGAACGGGTAGTAAGACGCGGTGCTAATAATAATAATAATAAATATTCAGATAACCTGGATGGGTAGTAGTAGGATCTAGTGCATAAAACAAGTAAACTAGTTTTAGTTTATGCTAGCAAGTACTGTTATTAAGGTGTAAGGAAGATACAGCCCAATATATTTACTAAGTGAGGTCAGCCTTAGGCCAATTTAAGAAGGGATGGAAGGGGTTGTGAGAAAAGTCACGTGGTTTTGCCGTTTTGATAGCAAAACATTTTTTTGGCCCAATAAAATAAAATATTGCCTCAGTACAAACATAGAGTTTAATTTTCTTCACGTGTAGATATCAACAGTTCCGTTATACCTATCACCAGTATGGTGACATTATTTAACACACTTTTTTAATGAAGAGGAAAAGTTCTCATTAAGTTCCAGAACACCTTTTACATAATATTATATTTAGCACCGCGTCTTACTACCCGTTCGGGTTATACGCTTTAAGTACTAATTACTCTAATGGATTAGGAATTGGGAAGGTTGAATTAGAGGAAGTGAACCAGCATTTGCGTGGAGGGAGGGTGGAAAACCATTTAGGAAAAACCACCCCCAGTTCACCCGACCGAGATTCGAACCTAGATCTTCCCGTCCTCAGCAGTCGAGCTCAACACGACAAGCGCGTTAGCCAACTACGCCACCGAGGCGAGTAACGCCTTTTACAGATATTCAAGAAATTCTGATATCGTTATGCGAAGAAAAATAAGTTATATATTTGTACTGGAGCAATATTTTATTTATTTTTGCAAAAAAAAATCCCATAAAAACTGAAAAAACAACAACACTGGCTTTGTATCGCGTTCACTTCCATCCCAATTCAATCGTTCAAATAAACATAATTAATGTTTTGATCCCTTTATGTTAAAACTAACGTTTGAAAACCACATGATTAAATTAATGTTATGATTATAGAAAACTTTCCTAAAAGTAAAGATTTAAAATATCAAACCCGTAAGAAATTATAAGAGCTTCGACAAGGCTTCTTCCACTCATCACTGATGAAAAACAAAGTGTTCGATTTTTTTTTCCCCATCATATTAGTGTATTATGTATTCGTTTTGTCTGCTACAAATAATTAAAAAGTATTCCACCAAACCCCTGTGAATCATACAAATGATACATTAAGTTTACACGTATGTTGTTTCAAATATGAATGTTTAGTACCAGATAATCAGTAAATATCACCTATTCCCTTAATATAGTTTTATATTAAACATACTTTTAATGAATCAACGCCCGGTCCCATAATCCCAACCCTATAACCATTTCTCCCATCCCCATTACCACTACGCAAACTGGTTTCGGAATCAAACCAATATTTTTTTTAATTGAGAAAATAAATTTTAATTATAACGAAGGACGGAGTATATTTTGTTGCCGCCCAAAGCTCCCTCCTACTTTTTTTTCCCCCCCTTTCCAAATCCCTATAAAGTTTTTTCTCTCTCCGCTGTGGTATTCTGTTCACGTCTAGGTGCTGTAAATGTTTAATTTTGAGCGAGAGGGTTGATGGGCGGGGGGGTGGGAGGGGGGAGGGGGTGGTACCTCCTAAACGCGCAACGTAGCATAACGCAACGCTTGGCGCACTGTGGACAAACTCTGACCCTTAATAATTCAGCCTCCTGTCGCTCTCCTACCGTCTCACCCTCTAGAGTGGGACTGGTGGGACTCTCATATGCATTGCATCGGCCGTACGGTGCGGCGTCGTGTTGGTATCAGTGTGCTGTGTGTAGTGTGGTTGTTGGTACCACTGGAAATACTATTCAACATAGGGACTATGGGTAACGGTGGAGAACCACGTTATAGCAATCTAATGAACGTAAACTACGTCCTGTTATTTTTTTTTTGTGTGTAAAAGAATTTAAATGCGTTTTTTTTATCAGAAGCTAATTACGAGAATTATTTCTAAAACAAATAATTGCTGCAACTTTGTTTTAATGACGTGTTAATATGAATATTTTATTTCACTATTGATTTTAATTACTAACTATAATCACGTACATTTAGTAATTAAAATTAATAACCATGGTGTATATATACGCACTAATGGAGAATACAATTACTATAACCGCTCTCGGATATTCAGTTGACCAAATAAAATATTTACAAAATAAGCTTTCCGGCTTATTAAGTCTACTTACTCTAGCTCTACCATTAAGGAATGTCGGCCGCCAAAATATGTCCTACCCCTTCGCCCACTACCCCTACTCTCTTTCGTCTTGCGTCAAAGAGAATGAAATGCTAGCGCAATCCTTTTAGATAGAAGGCTTTCGCTAAAATCACATTCTCTTTGATGGTGGGGAAAAAAACAAATTAAAAGGGGATCAGAAAAACATCTTGTCAAACACATTCGTTGATGTCGAGACTTAGAGAGTTATCAGTCGTCATGTTTACTCGAAAGCCTGTTTTAGATAATATTTTGTAAATAAATTACCGTTTGCTTATAATATTGTCATTTATATTTCAGCTCCAACGTGCTATTTCAATATATATTGAAAAAGTTTCTATTCATAGTCAAATAAGAATAAACTACAACTGTACGTGAAAATGTAAAGAATGGAAACAACACTGTTCCACACAAATAAAATACCACGATATAAAAAAGTATTTTATCTGGGTACTATTGTATCATATCAAAAATTTGAATGTTATATTTCAAAGAAGTTTACTAACAGCATCGTCGGGCCTAGTGGTGGTACGTGGGGAGAGGGGACATTGCACCCCCTCCCCTCAATATTTGTGGTTTAAGCGAAAGTTTAATTTAATACACAATTTATCGAGTTATTTATTTAAATAGTTTATTTACTTGAAAGATTTCAGTTAGTTTTCAAATTAATGGTATGGCCTTATTAGACAGATTTATTGTGCTTAATTTATCCGGACAGTAGTGCAGTGTCATCCTGCAGGATCCAATATCTTTAGGTTCTCCTTTGTCACCATAAATCCCATTTGAGAAAGAGAATGTCAAACATATGATGATCACGTGACTGTACTACACCAATAAATAAACTGGGGCCGTGATAATAATTTATTATATCATTTAGCACGTTTAAATACTTAGTTGATTAAAAGGGTAACTACATTGTTTTAAAAAAAATAATTCTCACTTAAATCAAGTGTTAATTATTTTATTTACTAAACTATTGAATCAAGTAGGCCTATTGAGAAAAGTTTTGGACATTGGGGTGCCGTCCAAATCTTGAATTTATATCAATATTCAGTTGAAACAGAGTATTTTAAATATGAAGGTAAATATTTAATGGGGAGTGATATATTAGGATAAATTAAGTTGTACTAGTAGTGATCAGTGAGGGTTGAATTAATAAAAATGTGTGTGTGTGTTTCGTCCCCCCTTCCCCAAGTTTGGATGCTTAGGCACGTCCATGACTCTCACTGTAAAATTATACCTATACGGGTCGTCATATAGCACTGGTTATACATATTCACTCTTTTAAAATTATACCGTATTGCGGGTAATAGGCCTACTTGTAATATGTTTATCTGTTTCGTGCTTCTTGCACTTATTATATTTATTCCTTTAAATTAAATATTAGGTTTCAGAGAGGGTTTAGTTGTGTCCTATAGGCAGTTATAAGTGATAGTGCTTGTACATATTTCATTGCGTCGTGCTTTTCGCACTAATAATATACATTTGATTGAAATATATGTTTGTTTCTGTCAAAAGCCTCATGTCGTTATGACGTTTAAATGAATTGTTAGTAACGTTAAGAGGTTTAATAATAAACAGTTTGCTACTAATTCATGGTCAAGCTATTATTCTGGAAAATTATATAGATTCAGTTCAAGGAACTTATTGTTTGTATGTACGATGAATTTCTAATAAAACCAATGCCTCGTAACCATCCTTTGTATGAAAAATTATTTCTGCCAATGTTTAGTTCCTGTTGGCTACAATCAGTTCTTAAAATAAGTTTTGAATTAATTTTCAATAATATTAAATTTGGAAACAAATGTTCATCTTACAAAAAGTGCTCTTAGTATTTCTGAATTTATCTCTAGACATCGAAAACTTTAAACCAATTTACGTCCTCGGAAATTCAACAGCAAAACATTTAGGAACTAATATTAATGTGTTTACATCTTCATGACATAATAAGTATTATCTCTTTAAAATAAGAAAGTAAGGTACCTATTGTGAAATTGATCTAAATTTTAAAATGGCCGCATAATTATTTACGTTATGGAATATATATAGTACAGCGTCTTACTGCCTGCTTAGGTTAAACACATTTATAAGAATAAAATGAGAAAATTTTATTATTTTAAAAGTAGGTGTAGGTTAGGAAAAAGTATAAAAAAAATTTAATTTCAAACTTTTTCAACCATAGTTTAGATAATTAATTAATTTTATATATTTCCTTCATATTATTCATGTCCTTCATTTATATGTGTAAAGGCTATATGAAAAAACAACACTGGCGTAAATAAGGATGACTTTATAAGGGTTTGATGTCTATTCGCATCTACGCCCATTACCTGAACCAGATGTGTCCGAAAAACTATACGTTTTCATTGTTGCTGCTAAAAAGTAACTTAAAACGTACTAATCTTTGAAATACAAGCCAAAGTTTTGAATTGTTGTTCAAAATTTTCAATGTATATCCGAAATAGCTCAAAAGTCTAAACGGCATGATAAGAAATATTCTTTCAAATTTTCACCTCGCTATCCGCGTCTTTATATCCGGCCGGGCTATCTATATATTAACACTAATCGGATCTCCAGGAATAAGGTGAAATTTAGAGAACGTGTGCCTGCATTATTGTGGAGGTAGGGTGGTAAACCATTTGATACAAATAATATCAGTTGACCAAGTCACAGGTATTTCAAACAGATTGTTTGAATTGAAACAAATATTTTCACATTGTTATTACTAGTTGGATACGGTTTCTATTTTATTACTAACGCTAATAGAGCTAAAATAAAGAAATTTAATCTGTGATAAAATATTGTCATGGTGAATTAATTAATAAACCTAGAGGGTTTCGCGTCTACTCGCTAAGTGCGACACATGAATAAATTCATGTTAACGAAACAAATTTATAAACGTTCTCGTTTTTTCAACCTAATGTAAGTGTATCTATGTTTAACGTAACAAATACTTTGCAAGTGACATATTTGTGACCTTCCGCCTTCTCTTAAGGATGCCCCACTTTAAGGCGAACAATACACAACAAAATACTAACCGGAAGAGGTCATCGTATTTAATGTACAAAAAAACAACAACCACAACAATGGCTTCTTACAGGACATCAACCAACAGCACCGTCCAAAGACCAGAATCCGTAGCACTTCCACTGCCGGTCTTGATATTAATGTCAGTTCTACGGACCGTTACCGTATAAATTTGTTTGAAAGGTTTCGGTGGGCGTGTCCACAAGATTGTTACAGTTAATACTATCTTTAGAGGTTCGCTTCGAATTTATGCTCTTTATGTAATTTATTTATTTTAAACTAGTTAAAATGTCCTATTCTTTTTTTAAAGTGATATATTTTAATATAAGACCAACATTTAGTTCAGTGTTCAGCTCAGTTAATATCTAAAGTAAAGCCAAAATCCAATTATCATAAGGATGTACTTTAGGAAATACAAACATTTTATTTTACGTCCAACATTGATAATATTTTGCCATATTGTAAGTGCTATTTTATAAATGTTGGTGACAGTTATTAAAAACGACCGTTGTAGATCTAATGATATTACGTATGAATACGTGATCTAGTAGAATGTATAGCTGTCAGATAGGGCCTTCCTATTAAAATTGAACTATATATTAAGGATGTACAGTACGTCTATTACTCAGGGGATTGCTGCTAAAATGTATCCCTTTCGTGTCCATTGACTAGATTTTTTCACCGCCACGTCTTTCTACCTGTTCAGATTATATGCCAATTACGCTAGTGAGTTAGGGATGAGTAAGGTTAAATTTAGAGGAAGTGTATTAGCATTTTTGTGGAGGGATAATGGAGAACCATTTAGGAAACACCACCCTGGGAACACCCAACCGGGATTCGAGCCCCGATATCCCTGTAATCGGTAGTGTAGTCTATTACGGGAGTGAGGCCTCAGAGCACGCGGCCACCGAAGTGGGTCACAGACTAGCTAGTCTTATTCGAAAACCTTATTATTATTTAGCACCGCGTCTTACTACCCGTTCGGATTTTACGCTTTAAGTACTAATTACGCTAATGAATTAGGAATTAGGAAGGTTGAATTAGAGGAAGTGAACCTGCATTTGCATGGAGGGAGAGTGGAAAACCATTTATGAAAAACCACCCCCATTTCACCCGACCGAGATTCGAACCTCGATCTGCTCGTCCTCAGCAGTCGAGCTCAACACGACAAGCGCGTTAGCCAACTACGCCACCGAGGTGGTTAATACCTTAATAAATGAGTCGGTGACAAGTCTGTCTGTCTACTGAACTAAGAGGCCAGCGTTTTATTGCTGGTTCAGCTATGAATTAAAAATCAACGATGAAATTGGGACTTTCCCTTTCACAGCGATAAATAAAAAGCTTAGGGAGTTATTTTAGTGTCTGTTTTTTAGAATAAAGTCGTAATTTTATACTAGTTTGACGATATTATCAGTTGGCTCAAAAGGTCAATACAAAATATACCAATTTACAAATGTTAGTGTGATTTGCTGAGAGTCCAAACATATTATATTCAAAAGTGAAGCCATCGAGCTATTAGTTAACATTGTTGATTTCGGTATGACAAAGTAAACTTTCGTCCCATTTGACAGCTTAAAACGATACTATAGTAGCCCCATGGCTTTTTTGGCGCTCACTGACAGCTCACAAGGTATATGCCTACATTTTGACTGTCAAAAGTGACAGATGCTAAACACATGTTTTTGCAGATCATATGGTTCGGCGTAGGGATACGTAATTTGATCTGGTAGCTTTTTAAAGCTGCCAACTGTAAGCTGTGAGCTGTCAGTCAGTACCAAAGAAGCCATGGGGCTACTGTAGATATACTTTAACGTATATATACGTCAAATCATGTGACCTGAAGCTAAAACTTTTTATAAATATTCTCAATATCTATTAAGCAACACTAATAATATATAGTAGAATGCTGTCATAACTGCCCCCAAAAAATATATTTGTATTTTCTACAAGTTTCTTACCTTCCATAATAAAACTATATCTAACTAATGATGAGGATAAAGTAATTACAAGGTTTCACAAGGTGGGTAGTCAGAAAATATAATCACTACCCCCCCTCCCCCAACCACATTTACCTTAGTACTCTCGAGCAATGATTAAATCCCTGACCTCCAGGCTGGAGTAAAGTTGATAGCGGGTCCAATTTTCATAGTAAAGTCCCATCAAAAAATACAAACATACGTTTTTTTGCGATCAACAATGAAAACACTTTACAAGTAGGTCTAGTTAAGATGACTTGCATGGATACGGGAAAGTGGATCTAATAGCCTTTCTGGCTTCCCATGAAAATTTGACTTAACACATCAACTCTATTCAAATCGTCGCGTGAGGCGACTATAAGGGTTCATCGTGTCGTTAAGATGGGGGTGTGGGGAAGGCGAGAAAAGACCGGTGTTTTTTGCAGCATTTATAGCAAAAACTTTTTTTGTTGACCAAAATTGATAAAATATTTCTTCATTGCAAGCATAGAGTTTAATTTTCTTCACATGATGATATCAACAGTTGTTGACAATCTGTCATGAGCATAGCGGCATTTGATGAAAAACTTTTTAAATTAAGAAAAAAAAGTTGTCATTAAATTTCAGGACGCCCTTGACCGATATGCAACAACTGTTGATATCACGTGAAGAAAATTCAACTCAATGTTTGTACTGAAGAAATATTTTTTGTATTTTGACCGGAAAAATATTTAAAAAAAAATAAAAAACAGCAAAAACACTTAACTTTATTCACATTACCTACATCGCCACCTTGAAGTGTTCTCAGTGTTAACGTCAACAAAATAATCTAAGATTAAACCCATTTATTTAAAAAATAAATAGCTCATACATACCCAGATATCCCCATACTACCCCCATACAGAACAAATCTTTTAGGTTAAATTGCCTCCAAATTAGTCTTACATTCAAAGCTCACGCAACGATCGGCCAGACAAAACAATAGTCGTTATGTAACGTAACTGACCTAGGCAAACATTTTTTTTTAAACTTTATTTTCACAATGTTAGTTGCAAAGAATTATTCCAAAACGATTAGAAACCTTGTGGTACATTGCGAGTTTATTTCTGTCTCACGGTCTGTTGGGCTCCTATTACGGAAGCAGGCGTTGCGCTATTGTTTTGATTGCCGCTTCTCTTCTGACAGTAATTTGTGCGTTTAAACAATAGCGTAGACGTTCATTTGTAGAGTGAGTGTTTTGATTCACTCACTAAAGTATGGGATTTTTTTTTTTAACTCTACTACTTTTAACAAACTGTCGAATCACTTAGACTTAGATGTGGTGTGAAATTGTTTATTTCCATGTTGCTAAAAAAATTAATCTTAGGTATGGGAAAGTTTTTTTAAGTCTGTTAATTTTCAAACCACTTGGATAATTTTGGTGCATCATGTTTTGCTGCCTGTTTGAGTTATCCGAATATTTATAATAATAAGATATTTATAAATAAACATTCAAAGAAAACTCCTTTTCCTCAATCACACAACAGGGAATACTCAATTACACAGTTTTAATATCTGACCTGAGGATGAAGCCGTTGTAGCATCGAAACATGTCGTATAAATAACGTTGCAGTACTTTTAGAAGTAACCAAGGAACAGGGAAATACAGATAAGAAAGAAATTCAATTTTTATATTTTTTTCAAATTAATGACTTGTTCTGTCAATTCTCAAAATACAGAAATACGAAATATGCACGATCATATTGTCCTTTGTTTTTAAAAACACTGTTCTAAGTATAACTTTGACTCATATGTCTACAATTTGAATATGTACTAAATTTTTATATGTTTGTTATAGTATAAAGACATTCATAACTATAAATTATCATAACTTGTAATTAATATTACCAATCTCTTTCCAATATCAATCAAATATTGTGCATATATATTATATTACATATTTATGTCTTTCATGTTAATTTAATACAACTTGTACTACCTAATTTCACTAAAAATTGAATTTTATTTATAAATATTAAACGTTCCTTATTAAACAATTCAAATGTTTTAAAAAAACTAATAAGATAGTAATGAATAAGATAAAACTTAGAGGAAATATATCCGTATTTGCGTTGAGGGATAGTTAAAAACTATTTAAGACAAATCACCTCCAGTACACACGACTGGTATTTGAACTCCGATCTCCCATCACTGGCAATCTGGTCTATTGTGAGAGTGACATCTTAGTCCATGTGATCAATGAGGCTGGAAAACCATTAATGTGTAAGAGTTTTTTCTCTTTTATTTCCATGTTACTAAGTTTTTCTCATAATACCTACGATCTAAACACCTTTACTTTTTGGTAACTATTATTCCCTTCCTTAAGCTCCTCCTCCATCGCCCAATTCAGAAGTACAGTAATAAAGGTAATATACAGAATACGTATTTATGTTCCGGTTCATAATTAAATGTTACATAGATCTTAATTATGGGAAACGCTCTGAATTTGAGACGCACGAAACATTATGAATTATACTTATTGCATTTTTGTTTCCATGAATTGCATAACTTTTATTTAAAAGAGATTTGAATGGAAGATTCTTGGTCCAATAAGGTTCCTATGTTTCGAAAACATTTTTTTAAAAGTTGCTTA
Organism: Timema douglasi; assembly: GCA_901482245.1. Lineage (NCBI taxonomy): Eukaryota > Metazoa > Arthropoda > Insecta > Phasmatodea > Timematidae > Timema > Timema douglasi. The sequence continues at coordinate 36,561 of CABEEJ010001243.1, read as the reverse complement.
AGTAAGGTTGAATTGATGCGATGTTTCATAATGAGAAAACTTAACAAATTTAACGTGGGAACCTTTCTTAACAATATCTATGTAGCTTGATAAGTTTTGTGTTGAATTCACTGAAGCGTGTATATGAACATGACATTGTATACTAGCTTATAATAAAGTACAATTATATAAGTTTAGTTCAGCGATTTGTTTCATAATTAGGTCTAAACGTTATTTATATTAAATTGGGGGAAAATTATACACATCTCTAATTCCTCATACAATAGCTAGAAATATAAATATAACTCCATTATACATTTCCTTCCTAATTTAAAATATATTTATGTTGGCTATTTATTACCGTAAACTAATTTGCTATTAGATTATTTCTATTAAGAACTGACCAGTAGTTTGTACGGCTGAGGTTAAATATATCTAGGATAACATATATAGAAGGGATTCAAAACAGATAGTTTATTATATGTTTCATGATTTCCAAATAAAAGTAATTCGCTTCACACATTTATGTCACGCGACACATTTTGATAAAGAAATGTTCAAATAAAATTGGATTGAAGTTTTAGCGCTCAGTTAATAACTTTAATCATTTCACTCAATAATCAAAATATAAACCCAAACTTATTATTATTTCAAAAATAGCCAAGAAGAAACTTGATTGTTTTATCATAGTTTATTATTATTGATTTAATCACATTTTGTTTTATCATTGTTGTATTTTTTTTTATTTATACATTTTAAACATAGGATCAATTGTTTTTGTGTTTTAAAACCAACTTCAAATATAGTATTATTATTTCTTTAACCATCAATGTCCACTAATAATTTATCTTCTTTTTATATCAACATTTAATTTTTACCACATTTCAATATATTAGATTAACAAATACTGTATAAGCTTGTTGATAGCTCATTCCAGTATAATAGGAAAAACTTTACAACCGAACACTGGATAGTTATTATTATTATTATTAGCACCGCGTCTTACTACCCGTTCGGGTTATACGCACTTACGCTAATATGTAATGTTAGGGTGATTGTGAGATGAAATGAAGGACCTACAGTTTAACGTGGAATCCGAACCACGGTGGAGGCCTGGCATTCCTCACATTCACAAGATGTCTTGTCAGAGGTGAAGGAAGGGTTTGGTAATCAGATAAATCTTTGCCGGGACCGAGGATCGAACCCCGGCCGCCAGCATAGAAGTCTGACACCTTCCCCTAGACCGCCAGGTCACCTCACTGGATAGTTAAGTTATCACTTAACTGAATGTAATATAACCAAAATAAAACGTTTAGTTATTATTTTAATTTTATATAGACTTAATAATTAATATAGTAAGATAAATAACTTATGTAATACATTATGTACGATCTGGATTTGAAATCGAATGTAGGAACTCGTATTCAAAATGAATATTTGGCTTCGTAAAATTGTTGATTCGACTGACCTCTAGTTTGATTAAAACCAAATACCGATTCATCAGGGTAGAATAAGTTCAAAGTACGAGTATATAGCACATAATTGTCTTTAAGTACTAATCACCCTAGAGTTTCAATAATTTGAAACGTAAATCAGTCAAATATAATTTTTATATAAAAAGGCACAAAGGGATCCGTCCATTCTTCACGTGATACCACGTGTTGCCTTGTGAACGCTATAAGCGCCACCTGTCTAAGTTGCAAAATCAGCTACTCTTTGACCAAATCGCAAATCACTGAAGGTGGAGCTATTTAAGTAATTAATTTGATCTATCCCACCAGCAATTATTTTATTTTTTAATGCAATCTTATTACTTCGATTGGTTTATTTAAATTGAATAAATTAAAACCCCGTTATTAAATTAAAAACTAGTGGACATTAATGATTTTGAAGCTGTGGATTTTAATAAAATTTAATTTGATTCATCAAATAAAAATGAAAATAATAGAATTAGAATTTTGGATGTAATGGATAAAATACGGTTTTACCATCAATCAAATGTACATGTTCGAAATGTAATTACAGCCAAAGATGTCTACACTCTTGAGCTATACCTACTTTACAAATACCCGTAAATTGTTCGTGAGTGAAATTCCACCTTAACTTGGCAACCACCTAATCACTACGAATACAACCACAGCTCCCCAAACTGCCATTTTGATGTTTACTACGACTACCTCCACGCGTATATTGTTTTATTTCTCGTAAACTGTTTCTTTGACATTTATCTCATAAAATAAACCAAAATGCACTATTTTATGTTGAATATTCATTTATAGCTATTATTTTATAATGATACTTAACAATTTGAAGACACAAAACATGTACAATGTATTTTAAGTATTTGCGCTCTTAATCACATTTATAAATTTTGTTGAAATCACATGGAGAATCATAATGCAGAAAACCTTCTCCAATGAACCCTTCTTGAATTCGAACCTGATCCCTAGCTTTCAGGGTCAATGGTAAGCATGTCCGTCAAGCTGAATAAACCCTAACGATTTGAATGATCACCACTATTATTAGGTAGTTAAACGCGTTTTAATCTCACAGTATCCGGTGTGCTGGTGATAAGGAGGTTGGAATTCGAATCCCAGTTGGATGTACTGAACATTTTTGTCCCATTTCATAGTTTACCTTTCTCACTCCATGGGTATACAAGTACATTTTCCCTAAAACGTTAGGTTCCCACTGTCATCTTGTTTAGTGTAAATATACAAATGTCCCGGATGGCTAATAAGACATGAGACAATTTATTGTAAAAAGCTAACATGAAAAACACCCTTTTTGTCAATACTAGCACTACAATTTTAACGACGTTGACTAACTTGGTGAGTTTGAAGCTATTTTGGGAATCAATTTGGATCTTAGCTTGACGCACCTAAACAATCTAAGCACTTTCACACTTAGGACCAGTTTCATATTCAGAATGAGTATGCCTCAAGTGTAGAACTAAACTAAATACAGGAATTCCACGATGCCTCTTGTTTCTCTGCTGATAATACTTCCCCTCCTCCGCTGACAAGTATACACACTCACTCTACCATTTGCGTCTGGACAGCATTAATTTACGTTTAAATATATCTTTTTCTTGTTCCTTAATCTAGATAGACATAATTATGTTACCACATAATTTTTTTAATCTGCATTCTGGCAGTAAGATTTCTACGTCTAAATAGCCTGAGCTATAGACGAATTGAAAATAACAACATTAAAACAAACTATTATTATTATAATTATTAGCCTCATGTCTTACTACCCATTCGGGTTAAATGCACTTACGCTAATGTGTAATGATGGTAGGGTGATTGTGAGATGAAATGGAGGACCTACAGTTTAATGTGGGATCCGAGCCACGGTGGAGGCCTGGAATTCCACAAATTCACAAGTTGTGATTAATACACATCTATTCAGAGGTGAAGGAAGAGTTTAGAAATCTAAAACAAACTAATTCAAGATAAAAAAATATTTTTTGAAAGTGTAAAACTATTTTTAGAGTTATTTAAGAATGTATGTGTTTTGTTTCAATGTTATATATTTAAAACTCACCGAATTAAACGTAAATACATTAACATGACAGATACCATCTTGACGTCACAAGTCAGCGACTTCCTTAAGTAGTATCACACGATGCATTCTACTATAGTAATAAATTGTGCTATCGAATATAAAAGTGAATTTCCTCGACGCTATGCGCTGTATTTCTCGGGCTATTTCTTTTAACGCCAGGCACTGGTTGTTATAGGCTTGTGTTTTCTCCCATGGGGGGTATATTTTCCGCCCAGCAGAGTAATCTATACGACGTCATGCTATTCCCTATGGAGGAGACCCGGGGTAACGCACGTCTCCGAGTTAAACGATGAAATATATGGAGTCTAGCGTCTGACTCGCTGTCTCCTTGCACCACGCACACAGAAAGGTATTATTTATTTTGATATATTTTTGTGCGTTTAAAAAATTATCATTTTATTTATTTGTAGCCTACTTCTGATATGAAGCTTTTTAAAAATCTAAAATTAATCTAGATATATAAAATGAAGAGTTTGTTTGTCTGTCATAACTCAAAAGCATTACGTAGTATCTACCGCACGCACAGGTCTAAAGTTTTAAAACTTAATATCTCACTGTACCCAAACATGTGCACATAGAAACCGTAATTTTAAATATTTTATTTAACGCAACGCTGGGTACCTTAGCTAATCTTAGAATAAATTCAAGCTCAATAGAATATAAATAGTAAAGAACATCCACAGGTAAAAACTGGCATGGGGATAAATATCTCACAGGTGGACCTGACCGGGATTCGAATCACAAGCCCCTCGTCAACCACGATAAAATGCATTGCAAGAGTGTAATTTATTTCACCAGTGTGACTCATACTGGGATACGCGTATACCCAGGTGCACGTGAATGATCCAAAGAGTACGAGACTTCTCGCTAAATTTTACCAACAACAATTTTTTTTAAATAATTGTAGGAAAGATAAACAAATCAACACATATTTTGACGCCACGTCATTGGATTTTATTTAACTTTTTCTACCCCTCGGTCACTGCTTTGCTTAGGCATAACCTTAACGCTTTATTACAATTCTTTACATGACATCAGGTATTTATTTACTTTTTTTTTATGAAGCTCTAGAAGGATTACGTTGGTTATGTCATAGCCTCGAAAGGGGTGCTCTACTGGTGAAAGTTTGGAAAACACCGGTTTAAATTATAAGACCATCCCTGAAGGTGCAAAATTCTTTATATAGTCTTTTTTTAAATACAAAATCGGCTAGTAAGGTTTTATTTCTTTGTTGGAGATAAAAATTCTACAAGAATTAGGTTAGAATCCTAGTGCATAATTCAACACAACTGGGATACGAATAATTCGTAAGTAGCTATAATAAATAGAGTGGTTCCTCTCTTTCGGAACTTATTCTTCTTTTCCTCTATATTTCTTTGTTTCTATTTTGAAAGAGGGAGGGAAGAAGAATGGGAAGAAAAGAAAGTAGGAGAGAGAGGGGGGAAAGAGATAGGTTGGAAGATATGAACGAGATAGAGATAATGGAAGAGAAAGGAAAAAAAGAAAAAAGGTGGGAATAGAAGAATGAAAGAAATAAGCAAAGCAATATTTACCTAACCACGATTATATAATGTGTTAAACTAAGTAATACACAATATTACAGAAACAGGTTGGAAAAAGGACCATCTCAGTACACCAAAGATAATAAATTAAATCTTTGTTATATACACATTTCGAATGATGTACATCACCGTTTGCTGAGCAATGTTGCCATTGTTTTTTCAACTGTAATATCGCTTCAACAGGCGATAATATATCTTTTGATTTATATTTTTTAACCAAGCTAATAGGTATCCTTGATGATTAGCTTTAGTTTTAGTACTTTTTTTTGTCTATCTATACCAAATTAGAATTTTTTGATATACCTAGAAGAATTTTTTTATGGTTACAATGTTCCAATCCCCGTTTCACCCGTTTGTTGATTGAATCCGACAAATCTCCTTCGTTTATGACACGCACTAACTGAAACGAAACAAACCGTCAAATTTCAAGATTTCAAGGACAGATATTCGCGATATAAGTGACTCACTCATTTACTCATCACCGAAACTTATATCTCGAACCTCTGGTCCTAGAATCTTTAAATTTGACGTAGTAGTTCATTTAATATTTAAAATATGGGATACAAATCACATAATTTTTAAATATGTTTATATATTATAGCTACATACAAATAAATAAATATATATCCATCCTGTATGTACATATATAGACATATACAGGGTGTAGCTAACAGGTGGGACCAGCTTCAGTGGTGGACAGGAAACACCAAAAAAAAAATGAAAGTATTTCGTATAAAATGTGTGCAAGCATTGCAATGCATTGTACCTTTGAAATAATACAGCATTCTACGACCCGACTACTGCAAGCTTTCATTCAGGCCTAAGTTGACCAATTTGAAAACTTCCTGCAATGTTTAGAAGCTCAACATTACCGGAGTACAAACATACAAGTGCAGCGCTATATTAAATACAGAACGACACCTACCTAGACCAGAATGGGATGAGCCAGTTTACTTTTCATTAAAGTAATGATCATTTATGCATATAATTTGAACAGGTAGTAAGACATGGTGATAAATTAACTAGTAATGTCAACTGATATCACTTTTAAAACTAACCAAAATGTATTTACCAGGTGAAGGGATATACAGATGTTTTAGTTACTATCCAGCTAAGGTTATGATGGACAAAATACTTCAGTCCCAGGCGCTAATAACCCTCCATTCATGTGTAATGTGCCTGTAAGCACAATTATGACACAGACCTGCACTACTTTGTTAGTATATTCAAATGTAAACTACAACATGAATATAACTCCTAATTATAAAAACGTGGACTATTTGACAGGCTCATATAATAATATATTTCCGGTGACAGGGAGTTAGAGGTTCGAATCCTGATAGTATTTTTTCAGTAGGGGTCTACATTGTTTCCTACTCTTCCTCTTCGATAATTCCAGTACATTTCCTCTAAATTCTCCTTATCCCATTAGCGTGGTTACAATTCGTTTTAGTCCGGACGGGTAGCAAGAAGCAAAGAAAAAAAAAACACATTAAATAACCCACTTTGGTGGCCGCATGGTCTAAGGCGATACTCTCGCGGTAAACTAGACTGCCGATGATGGGAAGATCAAGGTTCGAATTTCGGTCGAGTGTACTGAGGGTGTTTTTTTCAAAATTGTTTTCCACTCTCCCTCCTCACAAATGCAGAAACACTACCTATAAATAGGCCTTACTCATCTGTAGAACTACTAGCGTAATTAGTACAAAAGTTAATGTTCTGAAAGGTTAGTAAAATGTGGTTTTAAAACAATTTAATAGTTTGTAAACTGGCAGGGTTAATGTGGCTCTGAACCTGGAGACTGGGGTTCATTACTGGCCTTTTACACTTGAGATATGTGCTTTATTGTCAATTAATGGTTTTCAATCTTCCCATTTGAACATAAACGTATATTCTCAAAATTAAATCTACTTGTCACTAGAATAGTAATCTTTGTTTCACTCAAAGTAAAGTGTATCACTAAAAAAAAGTTCATTACTTTTCTCTTATAAAATAACCACCAGCTAATAAATGAACCTATTGCATATAAGCAAAACCTATTTTGTAACACAATAATAGGTGACCTGGCTGTCTAGGGGTAAGGTGTCAGACTTCTATGCTGGCGACCGGGGTTCAATCCCCGGTCCTGGCAAAGATTTATCTGATTACCAAACCCTTCCTTCACCTCTGACAAGACATCTTGTGAATGTGGGGAATGCCAGGCCTCCACCGTGGTTCGGATTCCACGTTAAACTGTAAGTCCTCCATTTCATCTCACAATCACCCTACCGTTACACATTAGCGTAAGTGCGTATAACCCGAACGGGTAGTAAGACGCGGTGCTAATAATAATAATAATAATAATAATAATAATAATAATGTAACACAATATTGTTTTTATTAATTTGTAAGTAATAAAACTATTCTTTACTTTTCTGGCATAAACAGTAAAAAATTGTTCATATAATATGTCTGTTGTAAATTATCGTACAAATGAAACAGTAATCTATATAAAAACCATCCCTTTTTATAGTAAATGCAAAACTTTACTTCAAATAACTGTGTGTAGGTTTATTAATTCTAAAACCGACTGTCTTCCTAGTAAAAAGGAGGCCTATTTAGTATATTTGCTGTCTGCTGACTTTGGTGTTTTCATGGTTTTATTCGAAGTGATCTTGTTTCTTGCTCTACTTGACTGCTTTCAAAGGAATGTTGACATGAAAGTGAATTCGAGAGATGTTGCTTGGCCCACCTGTTATGAAATACGTTGTTACATAGTGAAACAGGTCAACCTTAGCCCTACATTCATTTTTTATAGCGCATACAAGGTGTCCCCCCAAAAAGTAGAAACTAGATTTTGGTAATGTATTTATTTGTGGGACTACATTCAATACAGATGCCACTAGCGATGCAATCAAAGATTTTAGTATGAGGTAGTTACTTGAAAAAAAAATTATCCACATTTACGTGAAGAAAGGATGGTAAAATCACAAATAAATTTTGACTTCTATAGGAATCTCCGACCACCAACATTGATTGAAAGTTACTTAAATTTGGCATTCTATAAATCTGTCTTTTTTTTAGTTATTATTTATAAGGTTATATAAACATTATAAAAAGCTTCCATTAATAGTTTCTTTTGGATACCTGTATAGTTTCCCTTTAAATTACTTACAGATTAACAGATCAAGAATGTAAATACAATTGAATTTTTTTCTCCCTGTCAATGTGGCAAGATGAGTTCCCATTTTTATAATAACTGGATTCCTATGAAAATGAAATTGTAAACATCCATACTCCCAATGCATCCGGCAAGGATTTATACCTTGATATCCACTTCAACGTTAGCTAAGGCCAATTCCTTAATTCCTCCAGTAATATATAAATGTAATTTTTAACTAAGCAAGTTCCAAAAGTTTGTTACGATTAAATAAATCTTAGGGTGACCTGGCGGTCTAGGGGTAAGGTGTCAGACTTCTGTGCTGGCGGCCTGGGTTCAATCCTCGGTACCGGCACAAATTTATCTGATTACCAAACCCTTCCTTCACCTCTGACAAGACATCTTGTGAATGTGGGGAATGCCAGGCCTCCACCGTGGTTCAGATTCCACGTTAAACTGTAGGTTCTTCATGTCATCTCACAATCACCCTACCATTACATATTATTGTAAGTGCGTATAACCCGAACGGGTAGTAAGACGCGGTGCTAATAATAATAATAATAATAATAATAATAATAATAATAATAATAATAATAATAATAATAATAAATCTTAGGTTAATCTACCTGTGTAATTATTGTACACACCATTAATGACTTATATTGTATTGTATTTTAAATTCACTATAGGATAAACATGATAAAAAAAAGTATATTAATTTAATACATAGAAACTACAATATAAAATTATAATCGTGGTCCTTCTACACAATCTTTCTTAGTGACTGTTCTAAAAACATACAGGTTTAGGTCTAATCATTATAAGCATGTATGTGTATGTGTATGTATGTGTGTGCCGTTTTGTGCACACCTCCATGTTGGTCACTTTTTTATAAAAAGCAAAACTCCATGGAGTCGGTTTTTTCCCCTCAGCAATATGTAAATCTACCACGTCCAGTATAGTGTGTATTAAACGTCATAACGATATATATTTTTTTACAACCATCGCTATATCGTACCTTTTATACTTATCTTGGTATGTCATATCGTGGAGATAACCCAAGTTTTTGTGTTTGCGCCAAATGAACGTTGTCTGGTGTGCGTAAACTATATCTCTTTCTTTTACCCTCCTCCCTTATCAACTGGATAAGTCTAGTAAATGTTAGACGTGAAAGTTTTTTTAGTTTTTTTATTGTAAAGTATTTAAGTTTTTTATCCCTCTTGAATTTTGGCTAACTTTAATTTTTACTTAACGTATATGCAATCAAAATTATAAGATAAGGATAATAAGTGGACCTATGAAAAGAAGGGAAAGAGATATTAAAAAATTAGACTGCGAAAAACATAGTAAGTAATTTTAATTTTGTATGCTATATTTACTACCTAGATTATGGTCCTCCATGTAAATTACTAACCTACCTTTGAGTAAATTTCATTTAAGGTTTGCAGAAATTAAATGTAACAAAACTTCGTTAGCATGTCAAAGAAAAAGTTGAAATTACAAAATGCTTCTTTCCTTTTTTTTCTATTTTGAAATTCGTCATTCAGCCTATATTTACATACTTTAATGAAATGCATTCAGGAACTCTTAATACAAAATTAGTATTTAGGACTTTTAATTTGCCAACAAATTCATTTTTTTGAATTTTGTTTTTGCCGGTGCACGTGGATTGTGGAGCAGCTAATACGGGTGCACGCGAACTGCAGAACAACTCATCCGAGCTCGGCAATACTCTTACACGAACTCAGGAGTAAAGATTTAATTCATAATGACTTCGTTCAAAATGGAACATAGAAGTTAGGTTAGGTTACGTTACGTTAGGCTAGACTAGGTTAGGTTATGTTAAATTAGGTTAGGATAGGTTAGGTTAGTTTAGGTTAGTGGTTAGAAGTTGAATGGGATTACAAGTTTTTACTGCAATTCGCGTGGACCAGCTGACAGGTATACTTAATTCCGAAATTCGAGTGCACCCATTTTAACACTTCTGTGGATAAGACATTGTGAATTGCCGACAAAGGACTACACTATTTAAATAGTACTCAAGATTACAAGCGGCGGATGGTTGATTACATTCATGTAAGGCTTATTGGCAATGAGAGGACAATCAGGGGTATCTTCAAGGGAGCAACTTGATGCAAAAGATGCAAAGATATATGCTACAGAAGGACTTTCTTAGCCCTTAAAAATAATACTAATTATGAATATGAAACTTGTCTCAACACATCCCAGCCATTTGCATTTTTTCATAAAGAAAGAAGATATGACCCATATATAATTTAGATTAAATGTACCCACATTTGAATGGAGGGAGAATGGAATGCCATTGAGGGAGCAACACCTTCGGTACATTCGTATTAGAAATTCCACTTTTCCGTCACGGCAAATCTATACCAGATGAGGTTGACGTATTAGTCTCCGTTTTCACTGATGTGGGTAGTATTGACCCTATGTGCATTCTGACAGGTTAAGAGTAGTTGGGGAGCCAGGTGGTTGGAGTTCGGGCCCATGTTGGTGTACTAACTTAACCCGGGCTGTTGTGGTGCTCCATTTAGAATAGATGTACATTTTTTTTTCAATTTGAAAGAAAAACATCAAGTGGTGGACAGTAAGACAATATATAATCCTAACCCAACATAGTATAACATAGCCTAGCGAAAAACAGCAAGATATGGATAGCAGGACACGACCAAATCCTAAACCAACATAATCTAACTTAACCTATGACAAAAAAACACAACTAAATTAAACTAATTTAAGGCACAACACAATATTGAGTTTGTATTAAATAAGAAGGAAAGTTTTGGTTGTTTCATGGGGACGAAATCCTACGCTCTATGGGGCCAAATTAGTATTATGGCTGGTGTCGAGATAGTGTTGCTAAAGGAATGGCGCGGCCAAATTCTTATTTGTCAGCAATATTTATTGTACAAATAATTACAACGCTAGTATTAAAGTGTAGTACTGTCTATGAAATAATTACTTAATAAACTGCCTATCCGCACCGGTAGGTACTTGGATTAAATTTCAATATAATTTAATCTTGTTTGACGGTGACTGAGAAGTCGCTGTTCAAATCTCAGCTGGGTGTACTGTAGGTGCTTTATACTAAATGGTTTCCACTGTCCCTCCCTACAACTGCGGATACATTTATCATGAACTATTCCTGCTTATTTCTCCCTCAATCGAATAAATTTAATGCAATTGTCTCTGAAGGTTAGTGAGACGAGGAGAGCAAAATAGACAAATTATTCTCTCATAGTATATCGTAGGGGGAAAGTCGGGTGGTACCGGATGGAGGCCAATATTGGACAAGTAGAGTTTATACCGTTTACCGGTAGTGATGTAATCCTAGCTCTAGAATTAGAGGGATTCAATACAAACAAAATAAATTTAATGTTACCAAAAATTTTAGAAAATAGGAGTGCGAAGTGTAAAACAATATTATGTTTTTGTTGTGAAATATAGCAGGGTACACAACCCATCTCCAACGCACGCCACTCACTCCTAGAAGGAGGGTAATCTCACTGTTCTCCTTCAGAAATCAATTTAGTTTTAATACGACGAGTTCGAAGGCTAAGTTAAAAATTATACATATCAAAACCTAAGGATAAATGGCATAACTAGAATAGTAAGAAGTTCAAGTCTTAAAGAAACTTTGCTTTTATTTCAGCCAACATCTTATTAAAGAACATATCACTTCTTTAAAGAATCTAAGCATATTCTTTTTTTAATACAATATCTGTAAAAGCTGAAGTGAAATAATAACATTCTATGATTATTGTTTTTTTTTACAAGAAAACTTTCCATGAACATACGTGAATTTACTTTTAATGCCTATAATTATCAATATGGCGTATGACAACATATAATCCTTTCAATGCCTAGCATTATAAATATGGCGTATAACACCATATAAACTTAAATGAGATTTCCCAACAATGACCTATTTTAGTGCTAGTCAAAAAATTGTAGCTAACAGCATTAAAGTTCTGTGGTTATCCCATTAATGATTAGCAGACGCATGACGTCTCCACAAATAAATAACAAAAACTTATTACGGAATCCTACAAAATTATATGTCATACTAAATAAAGTTAAGATATCCATTTATTAAAGTTAAGGATAATTCCTAACTTTATTATTAAACTTTCCTGGCCTAAATATTTTTAACACTCTGCCACCTTCAATAACTATGAAACATAACTCCTAAGCTAGATACATAAAGTTAAATATATAAGAATAATTATCAACGTCACGCATTCTAACCGCTGAATAGTTTAGGACCTAATATTATAAAATAACTTCCCAATATGGATACTAAGACAACAAGCTTTGAAAACACAATTCTTAAAGTTAAATAATTGAATCAAGGTTGATAAGCACGATTTAACTAACATTAGAAAAAATTCAAAACTAACATTAAAAAAAATTCCCACATTACTTTAGTAGTTTAAGTAAAGTCCTATTTCCCTACAACCCATGCGTAACATAAGTGAAGTTAACTTAATGTTTAGTAAAACGAATGAAGATTCATATATGATATAAATAACAATATATACACGTAAAACGATCAAAAGGGAATTTAGAAAAATTACAATATTTATATTTGTGCCGAAATAGAATTTCTCCTTACATTGTATAAGTCTGTCCTCGAAGCCTACGCTTCGTCAATGTCCGAGCCTAATCCAAGAGTGGTCTCTATCTTGATGAACAGTCTCTTATATGGTGCAAAACTCATCGAACACTCGAGACGGAATTACACAAGGGTGGGGATCACAGAGTTCAAACACACGGAAAGGGGGGAGATGCGCTGTACTAAACGCGTTGAGAATCTTCTATCAAAGCCTCAGCTCTTCTACGCTTTTCTAGACGTCCATGTTGTTCTTGAGACAGGTGGTGGTGCGTAGTGGCAAAATGCAGCACTAGGATCATCGCTCTTAGATGTTTCAATGTTGTTATCGTGTGTGGACGTTCTTTTCCGCTCGCTCGTCCGGTTGGTGAAATTGGGTAAGTGTTGTATTTTGACTGACTAACCCACTTTAAGATACCTTGTAGCAATAATTTCTACAGTGATAATACCTATCAAGCAACTGGAATGTTCATCAACTTAAGGGAAGCATGGGTTAGTCGTATTAAATTCAGAGTTAACCTCATTTGGGAGTGAATGTGCATTTTGTTGTTCGTGTGTTATTTTTGCCGACATGGAGTAACGTTTACGAAGGAGCTACAGCAATAAAAGTAAGTTGAATCAGCTATTGAATTCTCTAATAGGAACAATATCCCTTATTTTAGGAAGTTTATGCTAAAAATATCTTTCATTTCAAAGCTACTCCTTAAATACAAAGTTTTTTGCTTTGCTTGTTTCGGATGACATTGTACAATACAATACTCCTCTTTGGGGGTCTGTTGTAAATACATGAGTGTTTAGTAAAGGGATGAGACTGATTGGTATAGATAGTCTTTAACGATCATTTGTTAGAAACAGTTTATTTTTTGAACAAACAGCCCGTTAGCTTGGTCACAGCTCTTTAGAAACTTTCAAGACACTGCGTGGTGCCATGTTTTGACGATACAGCAAACACATTGTAGTAAATGTAACCTTTCACACGAGGTGTGATACAGATTCCGTGTCTCGCAAGTGGCACGCCACAAGATTCCTGTGTCTCTTCGCTTCCAGGAGCGCGCTGGAGAATCTGTGTATGAGACACAGGAAACACACGCAGTTGATTGAGAGATTTCACACGAGACACAGCTTGTGGCGATCCACGAGAGAAAATGGTTGAAGTGTTTGATACATATAAGTTTATTTGTGCAGTACAAACACGTCCTGCCCTATGAGACTCAACTCAAACAATATATTAAACCGAGATAAATGGGAAGAAATATGCAAAATGTGTGATGAAAAGTTCGAGGAAATACCAGAAAAAAAGAAAAATGGAATTGATAAGTTTATTAATGTAATTAGATTCTATTTATTTACTTGGAAAGAGAATACATATTAATATTCATAAATTCAAAATATGTTAGAACTACAATTACTAATTTATAATAACGCTATGTACGTGCTTGCTTTTTCATATAAAACCTATTATTTTACAGCAATGAAAACAAACATAAATATTTCATATGTTGGAATTACATTCAATACTTTATGATAATACTATGAAACACAGTAGGCCTAAATGCTTTTTTCTCCTTAATTACCTGTTATCATTCAACAATGAAAAAAAGTAAACATATATTTCACAATATTTTAAAATTACAACTAATCTATCTTCAATCTATATAAAGTACACATTTGTTTTTTCCCTAGAATACTTGTAATTGAACAAAAATGAATAAAAAAGTGGATAAATATTTACTAAAAACGTGTTTTATATCAAAACATTATTATTATTTGATTCTATTTTCATTATTATTTGTTTTGTAAATTAACTATTACTGACGAGTGAGTAAAAAAGAAATAATTATATTATTTCATGTTGCCATGGAAAACTTCTTACACTTGAAAAGTAATCAGCAAAATGTTCGCGTATAGCCATTGGTGATTTGCCACTGTTAGGCGTATTTTCCTCAATACCTACGAATCCCTCAAATGAAACATTATCTTCAAAACGAGATTCATCGTTCACGCGAACGAAGATGTGTAGAATCACGCACGCTTTAACAATTGCTTCTGAGAACTCAACAGAAGCGTTTAATGACCTATGAAATATTCTCCATTTATTCAATAACATACCAAATGTGCATTCAATGCACCGCCGTGCCCTAGATAATCGGTAGTTTAACACTCTTTTCTTTACAGTCAAATGGTGTCCTCCTTGAGGCCGCATCAGATGCGTAGAAACACCGAAGGCTTCGTCCCCAACAATTACATAAGGCAATTTAGGCTCACAGGTTTCTGGCAGTGGCCTTGATTCAGGGATATTGAGTGTTTTTTTTTATATTTTACTCTAAATAGAAGACATTGTGAGGATTGAAGCGCCCCAATGTCTACAGCAGTAAACAATAATTAGCATCCTATACAGTTAATAGAAAAAAAAGTGTTTGTAATGGTAGAACAGAGACCCACTATGAGCTGGTTAACAATTCTGATGTGTTTTCCATCGACTGCTCCAATACACTTGGGGAAATTGGCATTTATTTCGAATAATTCTGCAATATCTAACCACCTTTTATCTGCTGCCTGTGGCATGAAAACCTCTTTTAGATGGTTCCGAATGTCTGTTCAGGCATCTTGTATTATACCACTCAGCGTTGAAATTCCTAGCCTGTATCTGTAATGCAAATCTGTCAGATAACAGCCACTTGCGAGGTATCTGAAAGCAGACAAAATGACCAAATATGTTGTTGTGGAAACCACCATAATAATAAGTATTTTTCATTTCCAGGATAATAAATTCAACGAAGATGGAAAAGCTTAAGAAATAGCTTCAGTAGAGAACTGGCAATTAGAAAAATAAAAACTCTCGTTCAGGGACTAGTACACGAAAAATGTATGTGTGTATTTTAACCAAATCTCTTTTTTTACACCTACTGGTACAAACAAAGGGTGATTAGGTAACAAAGAAGATGACAAAACTACAATATAATTTATATATTTAAGAACACAAATAAAATATAATTTTTTAAATTATTTCATAACGACTTCAAACATTAATGAAGCCCGGGTGGACGATGAGGAAGAGGAACAACTAGAAGCCACTGTTTTGAGTATGAATGCATAATAATAAGAGGCTGATCTGCGTATTGCTAAAAGGAATAAAATAAGCCCTGCAAGCAAAGTAAATGTTGAGACGAAACTTCTTAGTGCATTCACAGAGGGAATAAAATATAGGGAAGTCAAGAGGGATTTGTAATATGGTGAGGATAGGTTATTTTTGCTGTCTCTCGTCCCAGATCTGAAGAAAGTTCCTGATAGCATTAAGTTGTATATTAAATATGAAATAATTCAAGCCATAAAAAGGGGCCAGAGACTAAAGAATTAGCAGTCAACAGCTACATTATATTCAAATTTGTCAGTGGGATCATTGTCACAAAACAGCTCCTCAAGATCAGGAACCCAAGCATGTTTTCCGGATGTGCCTCACCCATCTGCCGTTCATCCTTTTATGTAGGGCCATTTTTGGTCACATAATCTTACTCAAAGCGACAAGCATATGATACAGAATCCTCAACAGTTGCAAACCCTGTCTCGTTTCACTACTCCTCCAAGGGATTTCAACGATAATTCTCAATCAAATCATTCTAGTATGATTAAACTCTACTGTCAATATGGCAATTGATAGATAAGTCAAACTCTTGACCCGATAAATTACAAAAGTAAACTTAAATTATAATTTTGTGGATCTTAATAGATTTGATTGTGTATATGTGTCTTGTCTACTCATTATTATTCTCATTTAGATAATGTATTTAACTTTTTTTGATTGAATATTTTATCAAAAAAACTATTGAATTTTATGTTATTACCCTATTTTACTATAAAACGGTATCTAAACTTTCTTATGTTGAAGCTGGGTAATTTAAACAAGTAATAAAACATATTTACCTCAAAGTCACAGATAATTTCTCTCTCGAAGGAATACACTGACGCATATTCGTATTATTCTTCCGCGGATGTTCTCCAAGGATGTTGAACAATTTATCAAAATATTTTTCTGACATCCTGAAATAATTGAAAAACTTATTGATCTTGCTTAAGATTTTCATGTCACGTACAAAAAGCACCATAAGTTAACCTTGAACTATTAAATGGGTGCACCCATATCCTTCTGCACTCTTCTTCTTTCTCTTAAGCAACAACAATACCAGTTCAGCTTCCTTGACATCCATCAAAGCCCTGAATTAACCGAGTGTCTTGCGTGTGGCTGCTCGTGTGCGAGGATAACGTTCTGTGGCGCCAAGCAGTGTCTTGATAGTGTCCCGTTTGAAAGGGCACTTAGTCTTACTCCTTTTTCTGACAAAATATAACTGGTTTGGTCACTACAGATATTTTACCATCGTATTCATTAAGCAGTTTTGCCAGATTAATAAAACGATTACATAGTTTCAAAATATACTTATATAAGAATTATGAGGTTATTGATTATTCTATCAGCGCGTCTTACTTTACCTGTTCAGGTTATATACAAATATGATAATTATTCTAATAGGATAAGGATGAGAAGGGAAGCACTTTATATCAAGTCTATCCATATTTGTCTGGAAGGAGAGTGAGAAACAATTTAAGGAAAACCACCCTCCTTAGATCTGATTGGTATTCGAATAACAATTTCCCCGTCTTACACTTTTTCCAGATTAGAATTTCAACCACTCCATCACCCAAAAAGAGATAAAAGAAAGATGACTATTTTGTCCATGTGCACACTGTAAGGATTTTTACAAAATGTTAAAATTGTAAATTAAAATGTAGCAACTCACTTTCTTATTTCATGCAAACCATTTTTAAAATTGTTTGTGAGACAGAGGGTGGTAAGGCACTTGATACGTGTTATTTTGTCTTCATGTGTGAATACAAAATGAATGTTTTTTATTTTATACTTTGTTGTAACTTCGTAATTTTGATTGAATGTGTTAAGATCCTGATCTGAATTTTAATGTAGACTAGGTTCTTTATTTTCTACTTTTATCTTTGACGAATTATTTTGTGTTTTTTTTTTACTAAATTGAGAACCCGATAACTATAGCGCTTACAATTATTATTATAATAAGCAAAGCAACACGTTTATAGATCAATGAAAAGTATCTTAACAAGAAATTCATTATATATAGAGACATATATATATATATATATACATAGCACTGCGTCTCATGTTGATAATGACAATTAAATGTTCTATCTAGGATTGAGTTGCTTAGGGGCTTATCTTCCTTCTCAAGAAATCCCAACCTTTATTTTCAGATAAAATATAATTTAAAATATTAGTGGACCTTTTGAAAGAGTTGGTTTACGTTTACATGTAATAATAAATTGAAACTGATTTGAATATTTAAGACTAAATTAAAGTTTTCTCTTTGTAGGTAATTATTTATTCTAACGGGAATAAAAATTATTTAAACAATAATTTTTGGTCTCGCACTTGTGGTCATGTGAACTAAAGTTTAAGAATTGTTAAAGAATGGATTTCCTGTGACAGGAATAAAAAAAAATGTTGAGTCTCGACTGACTGCAATGATGGGTAACTTATTTTTGTGGTTTTTCATCTCTTCTCTCGACCCCACACTATTGCTGGAGCAATTCCTCTAAAACCACCTTTTCCAACTTTCTCGCTTGTACTAAGCCGTTAATAGAGTTGATGTCAATTAAATTGTATACTAATTAAAAATAATAGGCCAATAAGTTAGTATAATCAAGTCTCGCAAGATTACGGTGGGCAACACATGCAGTGTAAATGGGGAGGAACTAGAACATTGTTCAGGGTACTAACTGGCAAACACAATATGAATAAAGCTTTGGGCAGACCTAGATGCAGGTGGGAGGATAACATTATAATAGACCGGTTGTAATGAGGTGGATTGAATAGAACTAGCTCAAGAAAGGGATAGGTGGTGTACTTTTGTAAGTGTTGCAATTAACTTTATAATTCTTAATGCCATAGTTATAGGAAGTAAGTAAGTAACTAAGTAAGCTAATAAGTTACTAGTCGTACTCAGGTAAAAATCACCCGCACCAACCTTCTTACTTTGTTCGAGTCACAAGGTTCGTAGCAAATACCAACGTTAAGTTTATACGTCTTGTGATATTTGTACACATCAGTGACGTCGCATCAGGGCAAGCAAGGCAAGCACTGCTTGCTTTGATTGAAGATATGTAATTATTTTATTTAATGTTTGCAAAAATATTTACCTGGTAATCTTTTAAATGTAATTCAAGCATCAGTGGGTTTGAAAAAAATATTTCCATACATGGCAATGACCATAAAAAGCATGCAAGACCTGCACTAGTCCATCTAATGGAGGTTGAAAGTCTGTATTTGTCCGACTTTCATCCAATTGCTCTAGCTAGTGTAGTTCTTTTTTGTGACGTCATAAATTTTGGAAGGGAGTGAAGGGGAAGAGCTGCGGATGTCAGATAAACATGCAAGCACTAAGCAGCCGCGCTACAACTTCTTTTCCCGAAAGGTGACGACTAGAACCGAAGTCACTACCCCTCTCTTCCCCTTTCAAAACATATTGGGATGGTACGGCATGAAAGGGGAAATTAGTAATAATTGTAAAGGTACTAACCAATACTGACCCTGTGCATACATGTCTTTAAGCCCGGTACACACGACACAACTTCTTGTATATATAGTTGTACAATAAGTTGCAGCCTGAAGATGGCATAGTATGATCACCAAAACTTGTATAAGATCTGCTTCACACAACCTAATATATATAATTTCAGGAATTAGAACTTGTCCTATATTAGCCAGTTCTCTTGCACAACTTTTAAGTTGTAAACACGAAAACTTCGTCTGCTAAACAGTTACCTTTAAAAAAAAGTTATTGTAAGATAAACAGCTAAATGGTTGAAAAAAAACAAATAATTATAATTGAAGGAGGTTAAACCACAAATATAAAGGTTTTCAACTGTTTAGAAGAAATATTAAAACACACTTTTTTTTATTATTTTCATAATATATAGGAATGATTAAGAAATTATTTACATTAAATACCAATATTTTCCAAATCATTAAATCATTATTTTCCCATAAACATTGCAAAAACGCAATGTTTTTTTTCTTTCAAATATTGTATGCAATCACAAATGCCGTGTAAACAATCACTGGCTAAAATTTGTATGCAATTCATGTGACCAATATATTGTACAATTTATTGCACACATTTTTGGTACAAGAAGTGTTGTCGTGTGTACCGGGGTTTAGAGTTTTGTGGAGTTTATTGTAGCAGGTGCTTTTGGTTTGATGAGTGTATCAGTGAAAGCTAACAAACGAAAGTTTATTAGTATATGTCTATAGTAAGTAGTAACACAATAATGTTAGATTATAAGGACGCCCAAAGCCACAACTATCATAAAAAAACACCTCCAAATAGCTTCTTGAAGCACAAATTTAAAAAATATCCGGGAGCTCCCCTTTAAAGCTTGGGGACATGCGTTTCAAGCTTGCCTAAGAATTTTGGTCACTGGTGCACATCTACAACTAAATCCTCTTTTTATTTATTTCGGATACCTCAACCACATTTTTCAGGAACTCTGTCTTAATATATTCCAAACATTCCTAGAGTAACATAAATTATAAGTAAATTCCCGTTTCACTACTGAAAATTTGTAAACGTTGTTATTATAGTCCTTGAAGTAAATAATTTCCATGAAAAAATTCTTATAACTCAAATATGTTTGGTAAAACTATAGAAACTGCTGTCAAAAGAAATTATTTTCTGAAATTGTAGCTTCCCCTTTGAATGTGTTTGAAATTTTTGGGCACATCCTCAGTCAATAATTTTATAAATATATATATATAATATATATATGTATGTGGAAAATAGTTTGTGTGGAATGTTGAAAGGACTTTCTTCGCGTTTTAAATATATATACATACAGACTATTTTAGCACTACGTTTCACTACCCGTTCGAGTTGTACGCCGATATACTATTTACGTTAATGTGTTTGGGATGAGGAAGGTTAGATTTATAGGAAGTGTACCTGCATTTGCGTGGAGAAGGAGAGAGAGAGATAGAGAGGAAAAAAGAGGGAAAGAGAGTGGAATACCATTTAGGAAAAATAACTCTTAGTGCACATGACCAGGATTGAGCTACGGTATCCCTGTCATTGGCAGTCTAGTCTATAATGAGAGTAACGCCTTGGATCATGCGGCCACCAAAGCGTGTAAGAGAGATGATGATTGTGATGTATTTACATCTCATAGCTATTTCAAACCAGATTGGCTTGGAGTGTGTTTTATATATATCCTTTTTTATCACCACGTTATTTTACCAGTTCAGGCGCATATATGTTCATTACTTTAATGGGTTAGAGATGAGAAAGTTTTTTTAGCACCGCGTTCTACAGCCCGTTCGGTTTATGCGCTTATGTAATAACTACGCCAATGGTTTTAAGGTTTAGTAAGGTTGTATTTAACGGAAGTGCATGTACATTTAATTGGAGGAAGAGTGGAAAACTATTTTGGAAAATAAACCTAGTAGACCCGACCGGGATTTTAACCCCAATCTTCCTGTCATAAGCAGTCCAGTGCAACACAAGAGTGACACCTTATACTGTTCAGCCACTGAAGTGGGTCTGCTAAGAATATAACTTTCCTTTGAATGACGTAATCAATACAAACCACTGATTATTTCTGTTTATATTAAAACACATGTTTTACATCCATAGATACGGCCATGTGTGGACCAAAAATGTTAGCGGCAGGTGTTTAACTACTTAATTTGACTACTTAGATCGTAATTCGATGGTTTTAATCCTGGATAAAAGCGTTGAGAGTATTTTTCTCACAAAACTAAACTCCTTTCCCCAGAAAAATGATCTAGCAGTTAAAAAAACCCTACTTTTATGATATTTACAAATTAATTTCATCTTAAAGATTTGTAATAACTTCATTGACCAATAAATGCGAGTATCAAGACCGTCTAAAATATTAATTGGCATATGTTAACTTATATTTCAGCTTTTGATTTGAACTTACAATTCAGGGTGCAATATATTTTATGCTATGGCGTTTTTACAAAATGCTCCCATTATTGCAAATTTGTAAACGATTGACGATGATTTACTAGTGTTTAAATTCATTGCATTAAATAACTTGTACGAGGTACTGTTAGTACATGGATATATTTATGAATTAACTATATTCACCACGATGGTCAACTGGTACAAGGCGTTAGACACGCCTTACACTATTGTAAAAATTCACGTTGGAGGTTAATGTTCTACCCCAGTAAAGATTATAAGGGGTAGTTTTATAAATGCTAGCGTGGCTGCATTTATTCCCAAGTCCTCCTAATATGATAACTCTTTGATTAGGTCTTTATAGCCGTTGTGTTAAGCGTAAATCTTAATATTTGTAGGACTAACAATGTTTGTTTAAATGACAGTCTAAAAACTAATTTAATGTTTGTATGAATTAGATTCCTTTAATTACATTAAATATACGCATAAAATACTCTTTATCTGACCCTATGTTGGTGTATAAAAGGTTAGGAGTGTTTAGAATACATTATTATTATTTTTTTTTTCCAACTTTGGGAATTTAGGGGCACTTTTAATTTGTATATAAATCCGTAAGTATGGTCTTAAAATCTAGTCTAACCATTCAAAATATACTAAATGCTCTTTATTATAATTTCAATTCGCATGTTTCAAGCTTTTTATTAAAATTGTTTGTGATCTGGGGGGCTAAGTGCTCCTTTTTCTTAGCTCTGGGTGCGCCCTAGAACACATCCCACGTAGTATTAAAATTAGCAACTATCTGTCTGTCTCACATAGACTCGACATATTTATTCTTTGTTTTGTATGAAAATGGCGGAAAAACTCAAATAGGGAGTATTCTCCAAACTGGTGCCGAGCTAAACTGGCCGATGCAATTCTACATATTGTGCACTAATCTGTAATGTACAAGATTATATTTAGTAGAGTCCAACTTTTACAAGAAGGGTTTTTTATTGCATTCAAACTTTTTTTTACTGCTAGAATTTATAGCATTTCAATATTTCATTATTGTTGTTTTATAGATATTGATAATATCCTTCAAAGCTAATAATAATAAAGGCGTGTCTGGGCTACTTAAATTTGTAGCTCAGTTTTCGGAAAGATTAGCTAGTACTAATGTACCGTTGCCCAAGGGACTTATCAATGTATTAATCGCACATACTTTTCGTAGAGGCTCTTTCCATATCTCAATGATATGAGGGGATGATTATAGTGAATATAAAGGGATGAACCTAATGAAGATCTTAACCTTACTTAAGCCTAACTAAACGCATACTTGTGAGAGTGGGGATTATTCCCCTTTCAAGAAGAATCTCCTGGTACCAGCCGGGAATCGAAACCGGGATCTAATGGTTGGCAGCTAGCAGCTCTGACCAATATACCGCGAAGCAGCTTTCTATTAGAGGTGACAGCTGCAACATGTTCCGAATTATGAGGACGTGAAAGTAGATTTAATAACTTTACTGGCTGTCAGATAAGGCCCTTTCTTATAAAATAGGACTATATTTGGTGAGCTATCAGGAAAGTTTCTTCGCCGAGCTGATACGCAGGTGATGTTGCCAATACTGACGGTTACTTTTTACCAATAACAACTTATCGGTGTCAGTTTTACCTGGCGAGTATATGGATAGCTAATGGAATTCCTCCCAGGAGGTAACTTTCTATGCTCACCACCGGCCACGCTGAGAAAGAATGCCGTCTTCT
>CABEEJ010001243.1:0-12908 GCA_901482245.1 Timema douglasi | reverse complement strand
CGTCTTCTGTGGCCGGTCTCTCGATGACCTACTGGTCACCTGACATCTGGGGTTGACCTCATACGATGTGTGTGCGGGAAATGGACGAGCGAGTAGAACGCACGTATGTGTGAGCACATATACACTAGACATAAACAGTTTGTTCGTCTTTTTACTACTAACTATGTGACAGCCGTAAATATGAATATTACCACTCAAATTAAAGAAATCAATGATCCTATTGATGAAATAATATTTCATGTTATATAAGCAGTCGCTTAGTCTGAATATTATCGAGGTATTCAAGGTAATCCTAAGAAATGTTGAGGTAAGAAAGCTAAATTTACTCCAATAAATATAATAATAAGTTTAACTTTAAATAATTTTGGATCAAGTGATAAATCTATGAATACAGAATATAATTGAATAAATCCTCCAATAATAACAAATATATCACCTATTATTATTATCATTAATTTTTACTACCGACTAGTTGGCTAACGCGCACGAGGGCTATTCTTACAAATACTGTGTTGCTAGGGTCGAGGATGCTGGGGTAAGAATCCTAGTGGGGTGTACCGAGGGCTATTCTTGCAAATACTGTGTTGCTAGGGTCGAGGATGCTGGGGTAAGAATCCTAATGGGGTGTACCGAGGGCTTTTCTTGCAAATACTGTGTTAATAGGGTCGAGGATGCTGGGGTAAGAATCCTAGCGGGGTTAACTGAGGGCTATTCTTGCAAATATTGTGTTGCTATGGTACAGGTTGCTGGGGTAAGAATCCTAGTGGGGTATACCGAGGGTTATTCTTACAAATACTGTGTTGCTAGTGTACAGGATGCTGGGGTAAGAATCCTATTGGGGTGTACCGAGGGATATTCTTGCAAATACTGTGTTGCTAGGGTCGAGGATGCTGGGGTAAGAATCCTAGTGGGGTATACCGAGGGTCTAGTCGGGTGTACCGAGGGCTATTCTTGCAAATACTGTGTTGCTAGGGTCGAGGATGCTGGGGTAAGAATCCTAGTCGGGTGTACTGAGAGGTGTTCTTACTTAACAGTTTTATAATCTTCCTAAACTCAAATGCGGTTACTTTTCATTTAAATACACCACATTGGTGTAAATATGCAAGTTACTTTGATAGAAAGAAAGACACATTTTATTTTTAATTTAGAAGCATTTTCATGATGTAGCCCTGTTACAGAAATTAATAAATGTAATACAGAAACTAAGGTTAAGCTTTGTTTTAATTAAGAATAAAATAGCTAAAGCTATCATTTATGCTATTTAGGATTACTTAATCTAGATATCATATTCTGAAAATTGAAAAATAACGCCTGAACATCGGGGTTTGATTACCGTTTCCAGGTGTCATTTTTCAATTTTCAGAACTTGTTTTAGTTAATTTGTTTGGCATAAGGATTAGTAACTATATAATATAAAGAAATAGGGGAGATAAGGTCACTTAATATGATAGCGCAAGAACTCATCTATAGTCCGAAACCTTAGCTCAGTTGGAAGCGTGTTTACCTACTGAGTCAAGTGTTCCGGGTTTTTAGAAATGCGTCCTAATACCTCTTTGTGCTATACGCTTACGTATTAAGTACTCTAATGGTTTGAAGTAGTTGGGAAGTTATATTTAGAGGAAGTGTACCCTCATTTGCTTAGATAGAGAGAGCAGAAAACTATTTTGGAAACCTCACTCTCAGTACACTCGACCGAGGTTTGAAATCGGATCTCCCCGTCATCAGCGGTCCAGTCTACTGCGCGAGTAAAACCTCAGACCATGCGCCCAGGGGGTTGCAATTATATATTTGCTTTAATAAACATTTTAATACAATTCAATTGCTAGTGTTTAGGAACTATGTTTTTTTTTTCTTTTACTCTGAAATAAATTAATTTGCGAAACTTTGTTCAATTGAGAGTCTCTTGTTTAAATTATAAAAAAATGGAACCCACCGTAAAAATATAATTGTTAAATTTACAATCCTAATAATGTTTTACGGTTAAGCGTAATACCGAGATTATCTCTCAAATTTTTATTAAATGGCAGCATAAGGCTTGTGTTTATTATTATTCCAACCTTCTACTACAAGGGTTTCCAACATAAAAGTTAGAGAGGTCCGAAATTGAATCTAAGATACTTACCCAAAAAGGAATAAGGCTACTGTGGAGTATAGGAGGTTACATAATGATATGTTACATACCCTGTTTTTATCATAATACATTGTTAGGATAGTCAAGTCTCGCGGATTATTGTGGGCAGAACATGCAGCGTGAATGGGGAAATCTAGAAACGTGTTCAGGATATTGTGTGGGAAACACAATGTGAAGAGACCCTTTGGAAGACCTAAACGCAGATGGGAGGGTAACTTTAGAATGAACCTAAAAGAAATAAGGTGTAATGAGGTGTACTGGAGGGAACTAGCTCAAGTTAGGAATAGTTGGCTTACTTTTATAGGTGCAATAATTAACTGTTGAGTTACTAATTTCCATAGAGTAAGTAAATAAGTAATCTTCATATGAACAAATTAATTGATTTCAACCTCAGCGTGTTATTTACAAACATAGATTTCTCTAGATATTATTAAGTTACTAGCCAATAGCCCGTGCTTCGCACTGGTTTCATATTTTTGGTAGATTATTGAATCAGTGATTTAAAAAAAACATATATATATATATAATAGTGTGATATTGGTAGACATTGTGTGATAGCTGTTATGGTTCTTAGCGCTACCCAAGATATCTCATGAGGAGGTGACCATACATGTCATGTTCAAGTCAGGGAATTTTGTTTAGCAGACCACCTTGCTTATTGCCGTTTAATATTCCCTATGTGGCTGCCTAATTTGAAAGGACTTTCAGGTATACGATGTTATCCATCCTTCCTTCACGCGCCAGAACAACCAGGCTCCTGGGTGTGCTCACTCTGGAAAATGCTACGTAGAGCTGGCCGTAGGAGAAACAGTCTTTCCTTAAATCAAATCCCACTTCCTCAATGTCTGATCCTGAGCCTTGTTGATGGTAATTGAAAAACAGACTTTCTGGGGTAACTGGATTCTCTTAAACTCAAAGGTGAAATCCTAAGGAATGAGGGTAATGCGTGGTATAAATACTGTTTCCCCATAACCACACCATGTGAAGTATAGTTTTCTTGATGACATTGCGATGGAGGGCCTTGACTTGCACGTCTTTGGAGGCTTCAAATTGCGCAACAACATGATGGGTGATTCAACCTTCAAGAGAAGAGTGTGAGGAGGGAGCCTAGGGGGGTTGAGGGTGTGCAAAAACTCTACCAGTTAGTGGACAGCATCCTTCATCTCCACTACTGATTCCACTGACTGATAGGTCATCTCCTCCGATAGGAACATGCTGAGCAGGAGGTTGTTGATCTCATTTGCCTTATTATTTATAGGAGTTAGAATTGCACTCTCCCTTAACCAAGACAGAGTTTTCCGTCTTATTTTCATTAGGTCGGGATAAATGATTGTAGGAATACTGTTCATATCCTTATCTAATTTACACTTGCTGGAAGGAAGGTTTAGCTTTCCATATATCTCCTTCACCTTGCCGTCTCCCAATTATAGCAGATTGAATAGAAACTCCTCAGCCGTGCCATCACTTTTCAGATGAAGTCTCATATTTTTCTTTAATTACAGATTTTGAATTTTCAGCCACTTCATAATCTCGGGTGCCCAGAAGTACTACTGTCAGAGTCTGCCTAAAGTCCCCCGCCAGTAAGACAGTAACACCACCTATCAGATTGTAACAGCTGCAAATATCCTCCAGCTTATGGTTTAAAGCCTCTATTCACCCCTTATGTGACATAGTACATTCGTCCTATACGATAAGTTTGCAATCTCGAAGAGCTGGGCTAAATTGCTGTTTTTTGAAATGTTACATATAGGGTTTCTGTATGAATCAGATTGAAGGGGGGTTTGAGGGCAGAATGGGCAGTTTTACCCNACAGCGATGCCCGATGAATAAACAGCCATATCAATTCCCTTATTACTTATAACTTTGGCTAGTAACAGGTTTATCAAGAAGGTTTTTCCTATACCTCCTGAAGCATCCAGGAACGTAACACTGCCGTCTCCACCTTTTAAGCGTTTTAAAAACATTCTTGTAAACTGTCATCTTATCTCCCGTTAGCCTTGGATCGTTGTCATCCACTGTTTTCGACAGAGTATCAACGTAGTATCTCAATTCCCCGAGTTAGTCTCATTTTCCCATGACACCATCTGCATCACGTGTTGTTTAAGAAACTGTGGAGGGGCTCAAGTAGTTTCTCGAAGTGAGGAAGCTGCATCTTGCCACTGCTAGAGCACATGACATAGGTCTCGTCCTTCCACTTATTCCCTTTTTACCAATGAAAAAGTGTATCCAATGTGCCTAACTCAACGCTCTTATCTGGCCCGTAACTGATTTCAGGGTTGTAACTGAGAGCGGAGAGCGGAGTTTATTTTATTAGACCATGGAAAATTCTTTCGTTGCTGTCTCTTTCTATGAGAAGGATCATTTCTCGCCACTGCAGCTCGATGAACCTCCGGATACTTCAGTGAATATGCAGCAACGGCAGCTCAATGTACCTCCGGATGCTTCAATGAATATGCAGAAACAGCAGCTCAATGTACCTCCGGATGCTTCAGTGAATATGCAGCAACAGCAGCTCAATGTACCTCCGGATGCTTCAGTGAATATGCAGCAACAGAAGCTCAATGTACCTCCGGTTGATTCAGTGAATATGCAGCAACAGCAGCTCGATGTACCTTCAGATGCTTCAGTGAATATGAAGCCACAGCAGCTCAATGCACCTCCGGTTGATTCAGTGAATATGCAGCAACAGCAGCTCGATGTACCTCCAGATGCTTCAGTGAATATGAAGCCACAGCAGCTCAATGTACCTCCGGATGCTTCAGTGAATATGCAGCAACAGAAGCTTGATGCACCTCCAGATGCTTAAGTGAATATGCAGCAACTGCTAGCTCGATATATCATATGCTTCAGTGAATATGCAGCAACTGCAGCTCGATATATCATATGCTTCAGTGAATATGCAGCAACAGCAGATCGATATATCATATGCTTCAGTGAATATGCAGCAACAGCAGCTCGATTAATGTCTGGACATTTTATAACATATTTAGCATCAGTTTCAGACATTTGTTTGTCTCTTATTGAATTCGTAACCCTGGCACGTTGCTTTTTCCCACCTTGTTTCTTTAGAATATTATCGGGACATCGCAATGAAGGAGTATAAGGTTGATGTGGAGTAAACTGGGAGAAATATAGCAGCTCTTCAACGGCCTGGTACACATTAAAGTAACCCCCGGACAGATTACCAGTAAACCTGATACTCCTTACACCCTCACCAGGCTCTCCAAAACCTATCTAATAATTGCTAATTCCGGTACCACTCAAACATCCAGGGATATAACTGCCCTGCCGCCTCCAGCTCGCGGGTGGTACCATAGGTGCTAATCTACGACATTTCAACACAGTACATCTTCTTGCTGACAAAGTTGTTCCCCTCATTGTCCATGTTAAGCACTTGAAATCTGTCCCAATTACCAGATATATATATAGTCTTGTATCTGGTATCGCAGCTCATGGCCTAGACTGTCAGTGCCAAACATGGCGTATGAAAACGCATAAAAAGACATCCTCAATCACCGTTCATACGCACAACACGTTGAGGCACCTCTATACCATCTACCAAAATATTTTCTCCCTCAAAACCTCACGCAGTTTTTGCCCTTGACCTCGTAATCCGATCAGATTCCCCCAATTGGTCACAATCAGGCACTCTTATTTCTTTGAGGTCTTGAAGGAATAAGGCCAGTGTTAATGAAATCAGGCTGTCAGGATCATCTGATACATAGGTCAAAGGTAGTGAATTCATTATAGCCTTACAGTCACATAGCACAGTTAGCAGTTCCTCAAATTTCAGCCGGGCTCTTCCAAGTATTCTCAAAAGCAAGGATTTCACTATACCAATAAGGCGCTCCCACCAACCGCCCCACCATGGAGCAGCAGGTGGATTGAATTCCCAAACAATTCATTGTACTGAGCTGAAAGCATTAATTTTCTCCCAGTGAAATTGTGAAAAAGCATTATCTGTACCTACAAAGTTTGTCCCATTATCACTGTATATGACAGATGATCTTCCACTTCAAGCCACGAATCTTCTTAGAGCCTGTATGAAGTCATCCGAAGACAATGTAGATACTAGTTCCAGGTGGACAGCACGATACACTGCATACGTAAAAAGGCATGTCCAGGCTTTTCTTCCATCTCGTAGGTCATGATATGAGAAAGTGACTTCTTACATAGATATCTGCCCAGTAGCATCCATTCTAAATGGGTGTTCACAGTTACCAAACCACATTTAAGAACAACTCTTTCATCTGTGATTATTTTTCCTGCAAAATCAACCTCTAGAAAAACTTCTACCAATCTGACTTCATCATTTATTTCTATACCCAACAGTTGCATTTCTCTCTCTAACACAAATCTTTTCTTACGGAAGGCATAGAGCAACATATTTTGTTATAATCAAGAACTTCAAATTCGCATACATAACGGTTTTTGATGTTTACCAACTTTATTTGAAAACGATCGTGTGAAACTTCACCTGACTGGTTTCCTCCAAACAAAGTATGCTGAATACGTTCTTACCCTATTGATGTATATCCCAATTGTCCTATCACTTCCTTCAGAATGTATTATCTCTGGGATCCCATGTCTATCAGAGCTAGAACATTTCAATTACCCCTTTTTCCCTTCAACCGTACAAGTAAGAGTTTAAAGAAGTACTTCAGAGCAAGAACTATTTGCAAATGTATTCTCCACAGGAACCCTTGTACTTTCAGGTAAGTCATTCTTCAAATTGTCATTATCCCCAGACTTAAGAACATTAGTTTCTAGTTTGGGACAAAGTATAATACAATGTTTACCATCACAGATCAAACACTTTCGCTTACATCTCTTTTCAATGTGTGCACCTCTCAGACAAACCAAACAACAGCAACTCTGGCAAATAATTTTAAGTTTATCATCTCTGGTCAATTTTCTGGATTTAAAACAATCTACAGAAAAATGTGATGTGCTACAAAATATGCACATTGAAGTGTTTGAACTAGGCCTATTTCTTTTATCTACTAATGCGGCTGCTGTAGATACCTTTGTTTCTCCATAGCCGGGAATATTCCTCCTCTTACCTTTTACAACTTCCTCTCCACCACTGATATTAAAACCTTTTGCCGCATGACAGATGAGCTCTTCTTGTTTGACTTCCCTCCTAAGAAGGTTCATTAAGCTCTGCAACCACCCCTCATCTTGACCTGAAGAGCCACTACGTTGCCAAGCACGGAGTAAATCTTCCGCCAAACAAGATTCAACCATCGGGAATAACATTGCCACATACTTACCAGAGGTGACTCCCAAAGTCTTGAGTGCTCTCAGCTGAGTTTCCAAACTCTCATACATAGTCGATAACAGCATCGCAGCTGACAAACTCTGAAGAGTCAGCTTCAATAGTTCCAGCACATAAACATCAACCAATAAATCATCGAGTTCGAAACTATATATAAATTTTTGTATAGCCTTAGGATAATTTTCTTGACTCTGAGGAAAACTTTAGACCACTTCTCGAGCCCTTGAACCAGTTAAAGTGGCCTGAATCAAATCTCGGAATTTTTCGGCTGCATCTAAATCCTCATCTTCATCAATTTTAGCGAATTGGCTCCAAAAACTCAACCATTCTGTTATGTCGCCCCCATATTTCTTAAATTTGATATTGAGGAGTTTGCATTTATTTTTGATCTATGTCTACCTCTATAATAGTTTTGAATACTGACTGCGGACTCTACATTGGTATCATGTACCACCTTAAATCTGCCAATATGAATACACATATTTGCCCAATTAGCTTTGCATTGATACGCATTAGCTATTTCGGCACTCAATTCATTTTTAGATGCATCACTTTCAAGCAGGCTATTTAATATTTGCCCATCTAGGTTTGCAAACTCAGTTGATTATCCTTGAAACAACTGGTGATCTGTTTCAATGGCCACTGAATCCTTCTCACCATCAACTTAAAACAGATCTGTTGTAGTCTTCACAATCTTCGTGAAAGAAGCTCTAATGGCAGCCCTTTTTTCCTTCAATAATAGCAACTCTTTATCTCCACCTATACGTCATGTCACGGTCGCTATAATGTCACTTATCGTCTACCCAACATAAATAAATTTGACGTAATATTTAAGTAAGGATAAAGAAGCGTTGTACATAAACACTAATTAATTTGTCCTTTTTATTGGAGCCACAAAAATGCCGACAGTTAACAAAACAAAGAAGACAAAGAAAATACAATTTTTAAAAAAAGACAAACTTTTTAGAGGCATAGACATATATGAAGCCATATTTTGAAACAATAACTAACAAATCCATCTATTGAAATAATATGACGCAGGTAATTAATAATGCGCTGTACTAATCGAGGAAAAAAAACAACGCCGCTCACCAAAGAGGATGGAAATCAACTCCATTTCTACGATCTCTATTTAAAAATAAATATTTTACTATATAAAGTATTTGTATGAGTTTGGTAAATGTTGAAAACCCCCAACTCCTTTTTCCCCAACACATTCTTTTGAGTTTTCTATTACATTGGAAATTATTTGTGAATATAAATTTAACATCTCTACGTTTACAGGTTAAATAGATATAACTCAACTCGGAAACCCCCCCTTCCCCACCCCCCGTTTATTCGTTCAGTTTTTTTTAAAAAACCATCGAGTACTAATTTATTTACTTTTAAAAAGAGTATATTTCCCGAGTTTCACGTTTCTAGAATAAGAGGTTTCAAAGATATAGAGGTTTTTCGAAAACGCACCCCCTCCCCGTTTGAAATGTTTGGTTATTTTTTTCAAAAAACAGTTGCCCACACATTTCTCTTTTTCTTAAGAAGAGTATTTTCCCCGAGTTTCACGTTTCTAGCTTAAATGGATTTAGAGATATAGCTCAACTCAAAAAAATCCACCCCTTCCCCGCTCCCCCACTTGGGTGATTTTTCTAATAAACCGTTGAACACACATTTATTTATTTCTTAAGAAGATTATTTCCCCCTAGTCTCAATTTTCTATCTTAAATGGTTTCAGATATATGCGTACTTATCAATAAAGTTTTACCCCTGTTT
The DNA here is from genome assembly GCA_901482245.1 of Timema douglasi. Lineage (NCBI taxonomy): Eukaryota > Metazoa > Arthropoda > Insecta > Phasmatodea > Timematidae > Timema > Timema douglasi. The sequence goes on along the minus strand of CABEEJ010001243.1, from coordinate 3,732 downwards.
TCACCCCTTAGGATGCTAATATCAAAAATTTATTGAATACTTGTTTCTTATATTTTGATAACAAACCCTTAGACTAAATTTTATGTTTATAGCTTAAGCGGTTTCGGAAAAAGCCTATATTTTCAACCACCTTTTTAACCCCTTTAGGGGTTAAATTTTGCAAAATCCCTTCTTATTGGATGCTTACGGACTGAAAGGGACCTTCCTGCAGATTTTAAGATTCTAGATCCAGGGGTTCGTAAGATACGATTATGAGTGAGCCAATCAGGACTTTCGTCCTTATATATATCAATTTAAATATGACACACCTTAATGTTAATAATAATCTAACCGCTTCATTGACCGAATGGTTTATGACGTCACTCTCAAATTAGAATGACCTGCTGATGATGGGGATATTGGGGTTCGAATCCCTGTTAGAGTATCATACATGCTTTTTAACCTGAATCGATAGTAAAACGTGGTGGTTAAAACTAGTAATATCAAGGTAAATTGAAGATTTATTCATGTATCATTATATACTTTTTAAAACACCTAATTTTAACTTTTCGTTGCCGCTTCCCTAAAACATTATGTGAATCTTAATTCCGACGGCATTAAAATTAACGTCAATTAAATATTAGCTACCATTTTAAAACTAAATATAAACATAAAACGTAAAGGGACTTACTTTTATCCAGATTTCTATCTCAACTTATAATTTCCTTTTACCAAGAAGTCGCGGTTTAAATTCTTCATGGAACACGAACCTCTTATTAGGATCTCGTATCGGGGATGGTGCAATATCCCAGTATAATAAACAAGAACATAATAATTAATATTATGTATTTTTAATATGTCAGAGCTAGGCCTCGCATTGTTTGTGATGTGTCATTAGAATCTTTGAGCCTGTTTAGTTGTTTGACATAATTAAATTACGTCACTGAAAGCGTAGGGATAGGACAGGAGGGGGTGGGAACTTGATCCCCCTCGTCCCCCATACAAGTAATATAATTGAAATAAATACCGATACATCCGAGCAGCTGGTTTATGGTTTAAAATACCACTGCTCAACTTTAATATTCAAATATTAACTAGGCGTATTTCCATTTACACGATATTTTTTTAAATATTTTTTACAGACTGTAAAAAAACAAAATACATTACAAACTATAGAATATATGCAATAGGTGAGGGCTTTGAGGCTCTACTGCTAATTTCTACTTTAATTAGAGTACTTTTAAATATGAATACGAATATTAAACTTGCTCTATATAAAAAAAACCTCTTAGCTAAATCCTATTATCTTGCTAAAATTCTTTTTAAATACACACCTACTCTGTTAGGATTAGTATTACTAAAACGTCGTACCCTGGTGAAGAAACGTCTAAGTAATCTTTATTGCCTGTGTAAATCCAGGCTTTGAAGTAAACAGTCCAAGCATTTTTTTTATTGCAAATATACAGCTCAAGAAATACATTGTTTTAGAGAGCTCTACAACACTTTTATTTATTTAGGGAACCTTTAATAATATTATACATATATTCAACGATTAACGTAAAATGTATAATAATATGTATTCATGTAATTGTAAATAATGAAATAAGAAATATTTAAATAACCACTGTATTTTTTCACATACTTTTAAAATTAGATACATTTAATTTAGATATTTCTTTTTAAATTAAAAATCTACTTTATCAGAATTAGAAAGATGACCTATAGACCTTACACAAAATAAAAATAAAATAAGCGAATGGTTCTTTAAAAATTATTTTTTGGCGGCTTAAAGTGTAAAAATATAATTTCAAAACTAGTTTTCATCAAATAATTTAGTATATAAAAGGGGTTTCTTTATTATCTCACTTTATTAATAATAAAAAAGGGTGGGATGAAGATTTTGTGCTGCTTAGTAGTTTTAATGACGTTCATTACTATTTGTATTTTATCTTTGATAAAATTATTGTTTTTAAGTTGCCAGATACGGCCCAGGCAACGTATGAATATTATTATTATTATTATTGTTATTATCACCGCGTCTTACTACCCGCTCGGGTTATACGCACTTACGCTAATGTGTAATGGTAGGGTGATTGTGAGATGAAATGGAGGACCTACAGTTTAACGTGGAATCCGAACCACGGTGGAGGCCTGGCATTCCCCACATTCACAAGATGTATTGTCAGAGGTGAAGGAAGAGTTCGGTAATCAGATAAATCTGAGCCGGGACCGAGGATTGAACCCCGGCCACCAGCACAGAAGTCTGACACCTTACCTCTAGACCGCCAGGCCACCGACGATATGAATAAAATGCTACAATTAAGATATGTACTATATATCTTCTCCCGTCAGGATGATCCTCATATAATTACTCGAATAGGGTAGTGACGGTAAAATAGGCATTTAGAAGAAGCGTACCCACATTTGAGAAGATAAATAGGGAAGAAATATTAATAAAAATCACACCCAGTACATTCAGCTATTATTTCAGCCCTAACCTCTTATACAATCCCCAGCAAACCAAACTATAGGATCTTGACATTTAGTCAATATTCTCCGAGGTGGAGAATATAGTCAAGGTTTTATAAATAAAAAAATAGCTCGTACTTTCTTTTACATATCTCACCGTCGTGCAATTCAGAGGTAAATTGTATTTTTTTCTCTAACAACACTTGTCGAGTGGAGCTTCTAAAGGAAGTTGTTGAAGAGTGTCGCTAAGTGATAAATAAAAAGAAAAAACAACCAAGAATTCCTAAGTGAAAGTTGGCGCAAATAGGAAAACATGTCCGCACACCACTTTGATAGTTGGCTCAGTACTTAATGTAGATGGAAAGAAAGTGCCTTGACAAATGTCGGTAATTACGGGAGTAAACATTTACAATTTGTTTGGGAACAGTCCCTCATCGAATAAGAATAATTAGTACACAAATAAAGCACTAATGCGGCAGATGTTACATTTAGAAATTAGTTTTTGTATGTATGTTTGTGTATGTATATGAAGCATAATTTATTTTTTTATGAATACTTCATTAGTCCTGATGAACACACTCTCTTATTTCTTTAAAGTTTGAAAAAAATCTACTCTCCCAATTTATATACTTTATTAAAAAATCAAGGAAAAATTCCTGTAAAAAATATATGTTTTAAACTTTGTTAATATGCTTTACTTTAATACAGATTTTAATAAATCATTTGCATTATTTTAATTTTACAAGTTGCAGAAAGTGGTTTCTTAAATTAGGATTATTCATTTTAGTATATTATCTAATATCATATAAGCCCCATAATTTAATGTTTAATTAATAAAATTTATTTATCCCATTTGCCTTTATTGTAAAATAGAAGTTTCGGTAATTTTTTTTAATATGTAAAATATTTCTTTAAATATTGTCATTTATTAATAATTTGTAATACTATTTACTAGTGATGAAATGAAAGTTAAAACCGTTTTAAGAATAGGATGAAGAAAAACTGGGAGATCAAGAATGAGTTCGAGATTAGACATAGACAACCAAATACGAACAAGAGTATTAGACCTGTAGAATAATATAGATAGATGTAGAATGGGTATCGGTTTTAATATATGTATATATTTACATGTAAACTTATACATATATATATATTTATAAACCTATATGATATATTTATATATATAAATAAACTTAAGGTAGTAGGCTATAAACCAGTATACTAAGGCGCGGCGGAGAAATTAGTGGAGGGGGTAATTACCTTGTAGATAAGGGGAGGTGCGCG
>CABEEJ010001242.1:159729-170699 GCA_901482245.1 Timema douglasi | reverse complement strand
AAATTAAATAAAAATACCAATGTGAATTAACATTTTTTATTCCTGGCATTTATATCTATCTGAAAGATATGTGATCCTGTATCTTTGACATACTATGCTATGCCAAAGATTCAACACTGACTATCACTAGGGAATTGAAACTAAAAAAATTATTCCTTATTAGTTATAACGCTCACTAACAGACTCGACCGTTTTAAAAGAGATGAGTTTGTGCGTTTGTGTATGAACTAGTTGATGTCCTTGTCACGGAGTGTAAATACTTGTCACTGACAAGACTTCTGTCCGTCTTGATAATTTGTTTGGCTTTCTTAATTTGAACCTTTTTTTTCTCTCTCACAACCATTTAATAAATTTGCTGAGGTATTTTTAACTATCTATCAGAAGTAAACAAAAATTATTTTTTTTTAAATAATGTAGTATAAATTTTTAAACAAATCTCACAGATAAAACTATAGCTCCCTATAGCTACACAATGAAAAGGGACTAATCCAATTACTTGGGTCTCGGTTGAGTAGTCCATCCATAGTACGTACACATCTCCACTTGCTAAACGCCATCGCTTGAGGCGACAATACAAAAAAACTACCAAAATTCAAGAAAAGAGGTCGCAAGGTTGGACTTCTATTCAGGCAACACATCGAGAACCATCAAAGATTGAGCCGTTAGAGAACTGTATACTACATAGGTTTACTTAATGTTAGGAAAATCTAGATCATTTAAAAAGCTCGACACCAATATATATACCTGCAGCCAAGTATTTTAATAATTATTACTACCAACATTTCTTTTCCTACTAGAACCAGTACGTTAGTATACACCAAAAGACTATTTAAAATTTTATTTTGACTTATACAAAGCTTAACAAGGCAAACTTTTTTTTAATATCTTGCGAGAAAGTGCACAAACCACCAAAGACAACTAAGATTATTTCGGAAGGGAATGAAAAATAAAATGTGAAACCATGCTTAAAACTATCCCTTTCACTTGAAAAACTAGCATGTCAAATAAATCAATTCAATGAAATTTATGTTAAGTGGACTAGTTATTAACACTTCCAGAAAAACTACATGCCCACCCTTAAAAAATTAAAAAATATTGCTTTGGTTGGAAATGTGTGCTGCCTAAATCTTGTTAAAAGAATTTTTTTGTGTCAAAAACAACTAAAATTAGGTTTTGTGTATATATGGTGTTACTCCCGTGATTCTGAAAATGTTATGTTAAAGCAACCTCCTTGGTCAGCAATGAAGTATCAATCGCTGTCAGACCACACTGCCTAAAATAGAATGGTATGTGTCATTTTCTGGAACTATTTCTCTATTCTAAGCTTATAATTCCTTTTGCCCTTCACCTATCATCACCCTTTGTCATGTCAATATGAGGGGAAAGAAAACTACAAACCTATGTCACAGTAACGAAGAAAGCTCGCTGGTAGTTTTCAAATATATTTATATTTTCTGTTATGAGTCTATAAAAAATGACTGTATTTGTTAAAGGAAGGCTAAATCTAGAGCCCTTTTTCATCAATCATGCTAAAAAAAAAGTCTTTGAAAATGAGTTAATATCACATTTTCACAATTTTTTTTTCCTATTAATTAAACCTAAACAGGTGGTTAAGGAAAAATAATAATATTTAGCACTGCGTCTTACTACCCGTTCGGGTTATACGCTTTAAGTACTATTTACGCTAAGGGAGTAGGAATTGGGAAGGTTGAGTTATAGGAAGCGAACCCGCATTTGCGTGGAGGGAGAGTGGAAAACCATTTAGGAAAAATCACCCCCAGTTCACCCGACCGAGATTCGAACCTCGATCTTCCCGTCCTCAGCAGTCGAGCTAAACACGACAAGCGCGTTAGCCAACTACGCCACCGAGGCGGGTGTTAAGGAAAAAGAACCCTGTTGGAATCTTTCGGCTTTATTTTGGTGTGAATCAGACTAGTATTTTGAAATGACACACTGTAGAACATACTGTAATAGTGTTAAAACTGAAAATCTGTGCGGCAATTTCTTGCTTAAAGAGTCGACCCCCTAAGTGTGTGTAGGCTTACAGATAGAGAAATAAACCACCTACCCATTCTTCTTGCCACACCTAATGCTTACTTACCCCATTAAATTTGCATGGCATAAGCGAGAGATTAGTGCAGCAAGGAGATAGTTACGGTTTATTTCTACCACTATTCATCTTCCTGTCAATCCCCTACATCACCCATACTGCTGCTACTTACCTCCATGTGAGCGAATGCTACTTAACACCATTTTTCAATATCACCCTACCACCGACTAGTGGTAGCTCATATGTTTATGTCCTCAACTGCAGCGAATGTGGGGCTTCACTTGTTAACAGGATCAGCTGCTTTCTGATCGTTACTACATTTTCACCTTCCGATACATTTACTAGGCTGAAAACTATATATCTAGACTGTTTATGATATTGTTAAATTTAGTAGTATTGAAATTGAACACAATAAACTTTAAAATGCTTTGTTGGTTGCATGTAATGAGTAGAAAAAAAGGTTTGTAGTAAAAATAATTCTAAGAACAATAAACTTGGTTCAAACAAAGAGAAATGAAGCAAATTAAGATCCTCAATGCAAGACCATTCTATATCCAGAATTTTTTTAAATGAAATTATTTTTTATTATGATTTGGATATGCATTAAGTCCTTGATTTATATGGTAATTATATTATTACACCTTCAAAAAGCTACAAATTAGTTCAAAATGAAGTCATATTAATTAAAATGGGACCCTTGAATTCCATAGTTTTTATATATATATATATTTATATTTTAGCACCGCGTCTTACTACCTGTTTGGGTTATACGCTTTTAAGTACTAATTACGCTAATGGATTAGGAATTGGGGAGGTTGGATTAGAGGAAGTGAACCCGCATTTGCGTGGAGGGAGAGTGGAAAAATATTTAGGAAAAACCACCCCCAGTTCACCCGACCGAGATTCGAACCTCGATCTCCCCGTCCTCAGCAGTCGAGCTCAACACGACTAGCGCGTTAGCCAACTACGCCACCGAGGCGGGTAATTCCATAGTAATTGAGAGATTTGATGTTCAAAAAATATTTCCCAATTTGAATGTCTTGAACCGAAAAACTGATTTTGTGAAATTGGTTGAATAAATGAGAACCGTATATAGAATTGTAAAATTGGGAAATCATCAGATTTTATTTTCCTTTTAACAAAATAAGTATAAAATTGTACATGTTCCTATATGTGTGTCCTATATATGTCTCTCTTTTATGAAAAAATGAATATTTGTGATTATTTAAAAACAATGTGTGAATGTTAAAGTGTAAAGAATTTGGAAGTGTGAAATGTGTAAGAAGAAATTAAGGGAAGAGTGTGTTTGTCCCTAGGCCTAACTTAAATATCCTATCAGGTTGGCTTCCTCCACTATTACTTTACATTAATATATATCTATAAGGAAAAACCTCTCATCACTTTATGAGGTAATTGTATAATATTTGGAAGATACAGGAAAGGTGGATAGGAAAATATAAAAGGAACAAACACAATATGGCTTTTACATTAATATAGTGTTTCTAAACTGTCTTCTTATACATTTCCAAGCCATAATCAATAAGCAATCATAAATAGGCTATGAAGTGAACGCTGAAATGAGTAAGTATATGATCACACAGAGATACAAATTGGGGTCAAATTAAAGATTATTGCAAACAACATATAATTTTTCGGGGTTAATGAGTTTAAATATTTAAAAACAATTTTAAGTAGAAATATCAATATTAGATTGAAAATTTGTAAAATAGTACAGACAAGAAATGCAAGCTGTTATTCGATCAGTGAGTTGTTGATATCTCGTCTGCTTTCAAGGGATATAACTCTCAAAATATACAAAATAATAAAATGTACAGGTTGTTCTCTATGGGTTTAAAACGTGGTCTCTCAATTTACATGAAGAAAAAAAATTTAGTGTGTTTGAAAACAAGATAATTAGGAAAATGTTTGATCTAAAAAAGGGTTAGGCCACTGGGGAGTGGAGGAGGTTACATAATGATAAGTTACATACCCTGTAATCACAAGACATTGTTAGGATAACCAAATCTTGCAGAACATGTAGCATGAATGAGGGATTCTATAACCGTGTTTAGAATATTGAATGGTAAGCTCAATGGGGGAAAAAACCATTGGGAAGACCTTGAAGCATACGAGAGGATAACATTTGAATGGACCTGAAAGAGAGGAGGTGTAATGAGGTGGACTGAATAGAACTAGCTCAAGATAGTGGCATACTTTTGTAAGTATGTCAATAAACTTTGAAGTTCCTACTAACATAAGAGTAAGTAAGTTAGGCCAATTTTTTCATTTTAATATAAATCATTTATAAGTAAGAATTAACTATCTTAAAGTGTAATCTTATTCTTTGTAATATGATAAATTAAAATAAAACATTGAATAAATAAATAAATATTAATGTTGCTAAAATTTTATCAAGAAATTTATTTTGTACAAGATGCTGGTTTCCTTTTGAAAATCAGTTTTATGTTAATTTGAATTTTCACTTTTTATAGAGAGTGCACATTTTTAAAAAGTTGATGATTTAAATCTTGATTCAAGATTCTAAAAAATATGTAGATTTAAAATTTTAGAAAAATAGATTTGGTCCAATATTTTATTTTTAATTTGTCTATTTTGTGTTCTTCTAACAATTCAAGAGTTTTAAACACATGTAAATAGTCAATTATTACAGAGCAAAATAAAACAAGTATATAATCAATCCAAGAAATGTGAATAACGAGTAAATATATTACATATAAGAGAAGACACATGAGCCAAATAATATAGTTTGAACGTAAAACTAAACAAAATGTGTTGCCAAGGTAACATTTACAACATGATCTCTTCCGGCTCCGCCTCCTCCATCTTGAGCTCTTCTGTGTCAGACTCCACTTCGATAACAACTGCCGCCTCCTCCAACCTCTTCCTCTCCTTGAGTCCGGCCGCCGGGGACCGGATAAGGGACAAGTCTCGCTGGACCTCCTTGATGTCACGCTGCGTCTCCAACTCACGAGCCTTACGGAGTCGCTGCATGATGTAATGGTTGGAGCGCCGCTGACGTATTAGCTCCACACGCTTCATGGCCTCCACTGCGACAGAAATTTATAAGGTTTAGTTCACATCGTCATACGGCTTATAAATGTTACATATAGAGCCGAGACAGTGACCTTGTGAAAAAAACAGAGAAGAAATATTTTAAGAGCAAAATAGAAGATAAAGTGGAAAGATTAGGAAACTAATGAAGAAGTTCTAAGAAGAGTAAATTAAAAGATGATAGCCACCACTGTGTAGATGAATCTACCAAAAAAAAGAGCCCAACTGTATGGATAACCTTATGGGAAGAAATATCTTAATGAGTGATGTTATAGAAGTGAAAGTGGAAGGGAAAAGGGAACCAAGAAGCCGACGGACGCAACAAGGAAAGAGGACTGAATTTCAGAATCCATAAAAGGAAACTGCTGATAGGACATTCTAAAGGGCAATGTACCTGTCAAAAGACAAAACACCTAGTGATTAAGAATATGGCTATACGTCTCAATGAATTAAAGTGAGCATAATATGGCTTTCAGGTAAACCTAACATTAATAAAGGCAGAATTTAATGTCTACATCCAGTTCTATTGTCTTGCATAGTTATTCTAGAACCAATGACACTTCAGTTTAAATATCACGCAATCGCTGTGACATAATTCAAAGTTTGTTTTAAATAGAGAGGGAGATTGACTGCAGTAGTGTATTGTGGCCCACCATGTGCATGAATGGAGTGAGTTGGAGCAGAAAATGTTGAGTTAGTACGATTTGGCCCACCATGAGGATGAATGGAGTGAGTTGGAGGATCAGGGAATGTTGAGAGTAAATACAATTATTACAATTTGTTTTTTGATCAGGGTGTCTACTGAGTTGGAGAAACAAAAATTAGCGACTTTTTGGTGCCCTTTTTTGATCGCAAAATTTATTCAGTATATGGTTGAACATGATATAGGCCTAATGCATGTATAGGCATAATGCACTCACACGCAACATTAAACTTAGATGGCGAACATTAACTTTATCCTTGGTGTCATGGTAAAAAGAATCAGGCAACTTGCGACTAGCGAATGGTATCATTGCTATGGGTGGCGCGACTTTCGACACATTCACTTTGTTTCACAATGTGGTTGTAACTTAGTAGTTGTAGTAGTTATGGTTGTGGTTCTAGTTGTTGTAGTAGTAGGTGTAGTAGTAGTTGTAGTAGTAATTGTAGTAGATGCTGTAGTTGTAATTGTAGTATTTGTTGTAGTTTTAGTAATTGTGGTTGTTATAGTTGTATCAGTAATAGTTATTGTTGTAGTAGTAGTGGTTGTAGTTGTTGCATTTGTTGTTGTTTAGCACCAAGTCTTACTACCCATTCGGTTTATATGCTTAGATATTAATTATGCTAAATGGTTAGAAATTGAGAAGGTTGAATTTAAAGGAAGTGAACCCGCATTTGCGTGGAGGGAGATTGGAAAACCATTTTAGGGAAAACCATCCCCAGTTCACCCGACCGAGATCCAAACCTCAATCTCCCCGTCCTCAGCAGTCTAGTTCACCACGACTAGTATGTTAGCTAACTACACCACCGTGGCGGGTTTCACAATAAGAATAAATGTTATTTTGTCTGGTAAACATAAACCGCTCATTATAAAGAAGAATCCGCTATCCAAAGGTGTCCGTTAAGGGAGCTTTCACTGTATTAGTATTATTTTATAGGTATTAATATCAATCAAAAGCAACAACTGCAGATCAAATAACTTGATGTATGAATACATAAAGGTATTATTATTATTATTATTATTATTATTATTATTATTATTATTTAGCACCGTGTCTTACTACCCGTTCGGCTTATACGCTTTAAGTACTAATTACGCTAATGGATTAGTAATTGGGAAGATTAAATTTGTAGAGGAAGTGAACCCACATTTGTGTGGAGGGAGAATGGAAAAGCATTTAGGAAAAACCACCCCCAGTTCACCCGGCCGAGATTCGAACCTCGATCTCTCCGTCCTTAGCAGTCGAGCTCAACACGACTAGCGCGGTAGCCAACTACGCCAACGAGGCGGGTTTCATAAAGGTAGATTTAGTAGATTACTGTACATTAGGTAACTCTTCTAGCTGTCAAGTAAGGTTCTCTCTATGAAAATTTGACCGTACATTAAGTGTTCTGTACTATAAATATTCCTAAATCCTTTCTTACAAAGAACTATCAAGGCCATTTCTCCTACCATAATTACTATACTATCTATAGAATAAGTAAGGCCTACTGTAAGGAGGCCTTCCAGAAGATTCAATGTAATAAAATCAGGTTAAACATTTGTGTTGCTACAAACACATAACATATAACTTTGGTAGGTACCAGCATTATAGCAAACCAATAATAACATGAGTAACTGGTATGTTTAAAAAAAAACTGACCTGATTTTTTCCAAAACTCCCGGTCGTATTTAACAGGAATGTGTCGATGTTTCTCAAACTCAAAAGATGGATCGATTGCAAGATCTTTACCGGCCATCTTACGGAAAGCTTTGGTCCACTTCACCTTCCTCGGGTTCTTCTTCTTTTTGAATGCAGCGTGACATTTTGAACGACAAAATTTGAAGATCTAGCCAATGAAACAAGCCAGTAGAGGATTACACAAAGTGTTAGCATAAAATATAAACTTAGCCTAACTCATTGGTAAAGTGATAAATAACATTAATAACAGATTTATAGGTGTTCTGAAACTATTACTGAATATAAAAGGCTTCAGAGATATAATTAATAATGTTATGATTAATAAACACAACAAAAATACGGACATATACCATTATTAATTTTTTTATAAATCTGTAGCAAATAAAATCATACAGGCCCACCTAATATTGTTTTTGATACCTAGTGCTTAACTTTGTTACTTGAGGAAATATTTATTTCTAATATTTTTATCAAGCATTTCAAAATGTAAATAAAATTGAATGGTTTATTTTGTTTAGAATGTTGGTTTTGCTATTTATTATTAAATAAAATATTTGACACAGAGTTGAAGAATTTGTGTTTACATGCAAGAGAATGTATTTAAATATTTTTGTTTGAACTATGAATTATATTTTCATGACTTGAGAATTTAAAATATATCTATAAGTTTTGAATCTTTAGCATAAAATACCTGCATGATAAAAAAAACTGACTATCCTTGGCCGATTGTGCCAATATCGGCCGATAATTCAGAATGGTTAACTTATCAGCATCGGCCCAGCCTTAGTTAAAATGAATATTATATTTACTGCATTTTTATTTTAAATAGTTGTTTAAACATATAAAATATATTTTAATTATCTGAAAATATGAATATTATGACTTTGATTATGTAGACATAGTCCATACTGGTGTATGTATCCTCTTTGCCTCGTATTATGTTGACTTGGCACGTTGAACACTAGTGTGAAATGGATTTACTTATTGAGTATGTCAGGAATTATCATAATTATGTAGTGAAAACAGTGCTACCTGTATATAGTTGTACTGACTGTAACAGTCTGTTATGTTTATTATTTTTCAACTTCTTATATTTTCTTAATTCCTATTGGTTGAAATTGAGTGGTACATTTTATTGTAGACAGTCCGTTTTGTAGTAAGAAACTACAATACAACGCAGACACCCGATATAAGAGTACGACTCTATGTAGACGATACATAAAGAGATAATAATAATATTTAGCAACAAGTCTTACTATCCGTTCGGCTTATACGCTTAAGTACTAATTTCGGTAATGGGTTAGGAACTAGGAAGGTTGAATATGGATAAAGTGAACTCGCATTTGCGTGGTGGGAGAGGGGAAACCATAAAGATGATTATTATTATTAGCACCAGGGCATAAAGAGTTGAATGGAAACTAATTCACATCTCATGTTTACCTTGTCCACGTTTATTTCAGATAATTAAAATCAACCTTTAGCTTAGTGTCCAATATTAAAGTTAGAAAGCTTTGCACTTTGCAGCCACCTCTTCCTCGCTTGGCTATATAGTTTAGATATAGGCCTATTTGTCAATCAAAATTTAGGTTAGGTAAGCTTATAAACATATTAGCTATGAGTAGGCCTATTTTGTTAAGTATAATTGTGAAATAAGTTTGTATAAAAATATATTTATAATTTATCACCTTGCAGTCGTTACGAACAAATTGTATGCCATGTCCAGGATATATCCTAGAAGAACAAAAATAACACGTGTCAATACGCATTTTTATTTACAGATTTCACTCTAGAGAAGGAAGAATCAGAGAAATTGTGAAGCAAGATATCTTTAATTAATTATTAGTGTTGGCAGTATGTTAGCAGAAAATGCCCCTATATATAAAATTAAAGTTACCAATGTGAACGAAATGTCACTAACTATATAGTTAAAATATACCTTTTACTAATTTTATTTTGGGTATAAATTTCTTTATTTTATATAAAAGTATTGTGAAAAAAGATACTTCATAATTTCCTACAACATAAAGCCAAGAAGTATATTTTTACTGTTGGCAATGCTGATATTGTTTACACTCGCGACATCTAGCAAATGAAACCAAAAGACAGTTGTATTTAGTTTATCTATGCACCGCTAGGATGCTCTGTTTGTTCAGTAAAAGCATACAATTAAAAGCATTTGATGAAGGGGGCATTCTAAATAGCTTCTAAAGGAAATAGCTTTCAAAAATGTGCTTGAGGGAGAACTTCTCTAAGTATTTACAAAAGGTATTAATTGATTTTTTTTTAATCCAGGCAAGGACCACTTCTAATAGATTTGAAGGAAATCCAATTTTTAACCACATTTTTTAGGGAAGAGCTACACCAAATATTTTCAAGGGCGTACCCAACAATCCAAAAATGTCTGGGGAAGTAGGACTAAAAACCCTCAAAAATCCATTATTCTTGTAATATTTGTGATGAATATTAACATTTAAATTCAAACAAATTTTCTCGGGTCTTTTCTCAAATCAAAGATGATTCTTCTTTCGTTTAAAGTTTTCATAATGGAGTTATGATAGAAAGTTAGATTTAGAATACTAATACAAAATACTATTTTTTAAGCTTTCATTTCTGACAAAAATGTAGCTATTCTTATCGAGCTGGTACTGACCCGATCTGCCCTAAGTGATAGTTACAGAACAATATTTTAATATATATTTTAATTATTTTATATTAACTCACCACAGCCAATAATGGTGGAACCTTTTTTTTTTTATGGAGAGGCAATTATCAGTAAATATTATTTATGGCTTTATACATGGTTTAAAACAAAGGGGATCGGCTAAAAATAAGGGTAGTGGAACCTTATTTGTGTGTAAGGGGAGGTGAGCAAAAAAAAATATTCTTAGGGACTTGCCTTCCAGCATCCCTGCCCCCCTCCCCTTATCCTTTTACCCCCTTCCCTATCCCCCGCGCTCTTCGCCACAAGATAAATGTTTTGTATGATTTTGCTAGGAAGAACAGTAGAAGTTAGTTACTAGTTACCAAAACTATTTTAATGTTTTCTGCAGCTGTCAATTTTGATAGATATTAACAATACCTATAAAATAAGACAAATCATAAAGTGAAATGTTATCAATGCTGGCTGCAAGGAATTATGTTTGAATTTTCTCTACTGTTCTTCCAACCAAAATCAGGGTTTATTTTGAGTGGGGGTAAGGTGTCAGACTTCTATGCTGGCGGCCGGGGTTCAATCCTCGGTCCCGGCACAGATTTATTTGATTTCCAAACCCTTCCTTCACCTCTGACAATACATCTTGTGAATGTGGGGAATGCCAGGACTCCACCGTGGTTCGGATTCCACGTTAAACTGTAGGTCCTCCATTTCATCTCACAATCACCCTACCATTACACATTAGCATAAGTGCGTATAACCCGAACGGGTAATAAGACGTGGTGCTAATAATAATAATAATAATAATAATAAT
>CABEEJ010001242.1:140998-158050 GCA_901482245.1 Timema douglasi | reverse complement strand
TTTTTTTTTTTTTTTTTTTTGCATTGCTTCTTTTTCTCATTTGGTATATACGCTTAGTCGCCTATATCCTAGTTTCTCTAATGCTTTAAGGTTGAATTTAAAAGAAGTGTATCCGCATTTGTGTAGAGGAGTGTGGAACCATATATGGAAAAAGACCCACAGTACACTCTAACAGGATCAAACCCCGATCTCCTCGACATTGGCGGTACACTTTGTTGCGAGAATTACGTTTGTTTATCCTTCCACACCCACATCGACTTCTAGTCTGGTTTGCAGATGGCGGAAGAGGTCGGGGTTCGAATCCAGAGTGGGTGGTGTACTTAAGATGGGTTTTTTTCTCCTGAATAGGCTTTCCGGTCTATCTTCACGTTTACTTTCCCATATTGTAATTTTTTTTTATTTAGCACCGCGTCCTACTACCCGTTCGGGTTATACGCTTAAGTACTAGTTACGCTAATGTATTAGAAATTGAGAAGGCTGAATTTAGAGGAAGTGAACCCGCATTTGCGTGGAGGGAGAGTGGAAAACCATTTAGAAAAAACCTCCCCCAGTTCAGCCGACCAAGATTTGAACCTCGATCTCCCCGTCATATTGTAATTAAAAGCTGACAGCTCGGTTGGGTAGTAAGGGCTGTATTACACTGTCGCATTTATTTGATAAACGAAATATGATTTAACTAGGTGTTCTATCTTACGACAGGTCCATTCCTTTTGTCAGTGAAACTTAGACCTCCAATGCACCCCCCTGTCTTCTGCCTCCTCCTTCAGCTCCCAGAACTTTCTTCTTTCCTTCAAATCATCTAATTTTTGAATCCTCCTTCTTCCTAAGCTCCTCCTTCCCTCAACCTTTCCTTCAATGACGTCATACAAAAGACAGTTCCTCCTAAGGATGTTTCTGATCAAGTTTGCTTTGTACCGAAGAATCACATACAAAATGGTTCTCTTCTCGTCCATTTTTCTTGGGACTAATTCAATTTTCAACCTGTTTGTTCATCTGAGCTTCTAGCTTTTTTTAAAAAAATAATATATTTACCTTATAAAATAAGTTCTGCAGCAGTTTAAAAACATAGGGGTACAAGGGAAATACCAATTTTAACACAAATTGTGTGCCATCTGTTAGACCATGCTTTATACACTTTCTCTGTCATATCCAAATTAATTTAATAAAAAAAGTATTTGTTGGTGTCATTGTGAGGTTTGAGATATAGAAGGTGTTGTTCTGGAAAGTGTGAGTAATGTGAATTTCCTCCTTTTCCCCTGTACCCTTCAAATGTATTTGTACAATATGGTGAGACAAACTTCACGCTTATGATAGAGCATAAGTGTTTAATGTAGCAGCTTTGGTGATCAAATTATTTAAACGTTTCATAGTCCATTCGTAAACTGCACATATAGTTTGTTTGAACCAAAATTATTATTATTATTATTATTATTATTATTATAATTAGCACCGCGTCTTACTACCCACTCGGGTTATACGCACTTACGCTAATGTGTAATGGTAGGGTGATTGTGAGATGAAATGAAGGACCTACAGTTTAACGTGGAATCCGAACCACGGTGGAGGCCTGGCATTCCCCACATTCACAAAATGTCTTGTCAGAGGTGAAGGAAGGGTTTGGTAATCAGATAAATCTATGCCGGGACCGAGGATTGAACCCCGGCCGCCAGCATAGAAGTCTGACACCTTACCCCTAGACCGCCAGGTCACCTTTGAACCAAAAGAAAGACAAAATCCTTATACAGTTACATTCTGCAAAGTAAGCTAGTACTGTTATAATGTGTTCAAAATTTCGGCATACAGCGCCGGGAGAGCAAATCTGTGCAAGCATGCGTGTACAACAGGTTGCATAGGATTTAGGCGCGTGGCACTGCACACCTTGACATCTTGGAGCACGGCAGCAGAACAAGTCCATCTAGAAATGGGAATACGTTCTGAGGGTCTTCATTAACGGTCCTACATCACAGCAAGTGCTCGATATGTCCACCCCCGACTTCTCTGCAGAAACTCATTCTATACAGCAGTGAATGACGCACCGGTTGGAAGATATGTGGGAAAGCTCGCACATCTCCCGATACAATTGCAAGTCTTGCTACCAAATCGTCCTCACTAACAACTGGGCTATCATGCCACTACATATAAATGCTTGCCATCATTACCATGTGCAGTGCCACGCGCCTAGCTCCTATGCAACTTGTTGTATACGCATGCTTGAACAGCTTTGCTCTCCCGGCGCTCTACACCGAAACTTTGAACAAATTTTAATTGTGTTAGCTTAATTTGCTTGTTTGCTGAATGTAAGAGTACGAGTATAGGGACTACGCCCAAATTGCACATATAGCTTTGTTTGAATCATATATATATATATATATATATATAGAGAGAGAGAGAGAGAGAGTACAAACTTCCTTTTAAATTAATGTAAATAGCACACATAATTAGCAAAGGTAGTGTCTTTCGTCAAATAATTTAAAGCACCTAAATATGTTTCTTTTCTAAAAGAAATATGACAGTGTAATTACCAACTTAAGACGCGATGCAAAAAAAAAAAAAGCATTTAAATGGTCGATCAAGTGAAGTACTTTACTAACTAATTTATGAAGGGGCTTTTTTCTTCCTTTTTTTTGTGTGTGTTGTTAATAAAGAACTAGAACAAAGCAAATTATGGTGAGGTTAGTTTCAAATTCTAGCTGGATGCACTGAGGATGGGTGGGGGATGGGGTAAGGGGATATTCCCGGGTGAAATTAGTTACAAGATTACGCTTGAACCAGAAAACGTATCTAAATGTGGTTTCCTGCATTATTTATTTGACAACAAACAAATTGTGTTCAGTCTGATGGGGTTTTTTCTCTCTAGAATAATCATTTTTGAATGTCGTTATACACACACATATATATATATATGTTTTAATGCTATAGCAAGTGTGTTCAATTCCACAGTTTTCTAAATTAAGATACAGTGGACAATCTCACATCCGATCTCTGAATATCTGTCTCCTTGGCGTATCACACGTCCCCACTCCGATGCTTGCTAGTTTGTACTTGTCTGTGAGTTGATGATATGGCTCTTCAGTAAAAAAAAAAAAAGTACATTCACCACTCGAGTTTACTTGTATGACAGCTCAAAAAATATCAAGAAATAGTCCCTAATGTATCACTACGCCAACAGCTGACATCTTGTCACTTTGAATACCTGTAATGAAAACAGATGGTAATGTATGAATGTGATATTTAGCCAAAGTAATTTAGGCTAATATTATTTATAATTATTCGAGGTTTGGCCCAAAGTGTTTTTTTTGCTTCGCTTTACAATCCAACCTTTTTGTTTTTGTATCCCTACCCTGTCCCAATCTTATGAGCGACGGATAATTTTGGGCAGGGGGGCGAGGGGCAGTGTACCCTTCCCTTGTTTTAAACGTAGTAGGCTTACACATACATAAACAAACAAAAAATTCAAATTGTTTATTGAGAAAATTTGTTTATCGATTTTTATTATTTATTTTAGGTATTTAACGTGCGTTTTTTGAACCGACTTGTAAATAACAGCTTACGAGAATTTATTTGAGCGAGAGCGAAAAGGCCTACAAATTTGGCCGGGAAAGGTATTTTCACATACCTTCCAGGGTTATTTTACATGTCACAATCGACATGGGACCGACGGCTTTACTTCCCCTCCGTAGGAAGTTGTGCTACGGCTTTTTATCACTCAATAAAAATCCGTTGAGCTTGGCTGGGTTTGAACCAATGAACATCCTGAGACGAATAATCAACAGAGGTTAACTGTTGAATTATTAAAAGTAATCTTGATTAGTTTTATTTTGTGTGTGCATCATATTATTACTCCTCAGGGCTATCCGCATATTTATGCATGTATAGGGATGATAAAGGCAGAGTTTAGATAAAATGTACCAATGTTTGCGTGGAGGAAGAGTGGGAAACTGTTTCGGAAAAAGCACACTTAGGACACCCGGCCATGATTCGAATCCCAAAGCACTGGTTATCTATAATATAATATTTTTACTTTGATGATTAGTAATAACATTTCCCACAACTAACTTTGGTGGCCACGTGGTCTAACGCGCTACTCTCGCAGTATAATATACAGCTGATGACGGGGAGATCAAGGTTCGAATCTCGGACGGGTGTACTGAGAGGGTTTTTTCCAAAAATTGTTTTTCCACTCTCACTACTTGCAAATATGGGTGCACTTCCTTTAAATATATTCTTCCTCATTCCTAAAACCATTAGCATAATTAGTATACATACGGTAGGTGACCTGGTGGTCTAGGGGTAAGGTGTCAGACCTCTGTGCTGGGGCCGGGGTTCAATCCTCAGGCCCAACACAGATTTATCTGATTACCAAACCCTTCCTTCACCTCTGACAAGACTTCTTGTGAATGTGGGGAATGCCAGGCCTCCACCGTGGTTCGGATCCCACGTTAAACTGTAGGTCCCTCATTTCATCTCACAATCACCCTACCATTACACATTATCGTAAGTGCTTATAACCCGAACGGGTAGTACGACGCGGTGCTAATAGTAATAATAATAATAATATTAATAATAGTTGTAATAAAGCTTTTGAGCCAGTATGGCTTCTATCAAGTGACTTACCACGACGACCTAATTCTAAGACAAACCCAACATCCAAGATCAAGATCATTAATTTAACACTTGGTGAAAAGGAAGAGCCCCTCACACCCAATTTTGGAATAATAGATGTACAGTAATTAGTAGTTCCACTGGGAACCAAATGGACAACCCTTAAATGTATAGGTCTTCGTGTTATAAACTGAGCTATAGTTAAATGAAAGATCAGAGAAATATTATTCTAAATCTTAGGAGTTTTCCTTTAATTGGTTCTGAAAAAACTGTCCACATATTTAATTGTAACAAATGCACTCGGGATATCCCAATTCTAAAGTGTTCACTCCAGAAAAATATGTCCTAAGGACGTTAGTTAACGCCAGAAACATTATTAAATGAGTTACAATAAAGTAATAACAGTTATTCCACTCCTATTCTCACATTCACGTGTCAACTACAGTGCTTGGTGGTTGAAAGTGTTACTAACGTCAGGTCTTCTGTCGACTATATATTTTAATTATTAAGTATTAAAGTCAAAACATTCCCTTCCCTTGGGAATCCATAATTGTTTTTACCTGAAAACTTTCTGAAAAATTTTGCAATAAATAATTTAAGGATTGTTTTTAGCACTGCGTCTTACTACCCGTTCGGGTTATACGCATGTATACTAATTACTCTAATGGTTTTAGTGATGAGGAAGATTATATTTAGAGGAAATGTACCCAATTTTACGTGGAAGAAGAGTGGAAAACCGTTTTGGAAAAAACCCCTTCAGTACACTCAACCGAGATTCGAATCTCAACCTCCCCGTCATCGGCAGTCTAATCCATAGAGATAGTAGCGCGTTAGACCGCGCGATCACCGAAGTGATTGTGGAAAAAGTTCATCTCTAGTTGGGGTGTAGGAAAAACCAAACATTGGTTTTCTGGATATTGTTGTTATTATTATTATTATTATTATTATTAAGACCGCGTCTTACTACCCGTTTCGGTTTATACGCACTTACGCTAATGTGTAATGGTAGGGTGATTGTGAGATGAAATGGAGGACCTACAGTTTAACGTGGAATCCAATCACCATTGTTGTTCGGATGCTGTTTCAATTAGTTCGTCGAGAGGAAAGAATATACTTCACCACAGGACAAAATAATGTGTTTGTATCGCCCAGTTTGTTGTTTCTAGACGCGCCCTTTCCGGTACTTGAGCGTGGTGACCTTTGCCCGTGACCTCTGACCCTCGTCCCCAGTACAGTAAGCTACTACACAACCCGCAGAGGTCATGAGAAGCGCGCGGCATCGATACAGCCCCCCCAGCTTCCGAGCTCCGCCAATGTAAACAAACATACCGCCGCCACTAGAGTGCATCATAAGAGGGAGGGGATCGAGAGATAAGGGCTGGTAGAGAGTGCTCAAAGCGAGTTCGGGGGTGTTGATACAACTTCTAAAAAATACACTCTGAATCTTAATGTCCTTAGATCAAGGATCGAAAGAAAATTATCGATATTTTACAAATGTCTAGTACATGAAGAAATAACCACGCACATTATTTAAATCGATGCTCTTAATTACTCCAAATAGCTTCCAAATTCATTCATAAATATTCTTAGGCTCCAGTGGTCGATGGGCTTGTACCTTCTTTCTAACCCTACCCCACTGCCCAGCCCCCACCACTCAAAAACCCAATATCTCCCTAGAAATTTCATTCTGACTACTTTCTTGACTGAATATATCCACCAAAGTAAGTTTCTGTATGCACCACGGCCATTCCAGGAATTGAACTTGAGCTATACTAGAAGATAACCATAGTAGCCAACATTGACAAAAAGTCGATCATATTTTTCTTACATATGTCGAAATGTACACATCTACCAACAGAGATATAAAACGCCTGAGTTACAAAACTAAGATAGTTCTGATATATTAGGTCTGATTACCGAATCATTCTTACGAGAATTAGATAAATTGACCCATATGGCGGCCGTCTCGGTCAGCGAGAAAGTATAAATCACTGTCAGGCCACTCGGCTTGTTTTCTGGGTCTACTTCTTTATTCTTTCTAAGCTTATACTCACTCTCGCCCTTCGCGTACAACCACCGTTTGTCAGATCAATAAGAAAGAGGGAAAATAAAACTACTAAAATTATTTCTCAAGGTAAAGAGGAAAGCTTTCTGATAGTTATCAAATATCTTAACATTTTCTGTTGTGAGCTTATCAAAAAATTCTGTATTTTTTAGAGAAGAGCCCTTTTTCATCAAATCTAGGTCACAGACAAGGTATGCATACACCAAGCCTACGGCTGCGATCCATGAGTCAGGTTGGGTCTTTGGATACTTGGGAGTACTACAGTAGCCCCATGGCTTCTTTGGTGCTGGCTGACAGCTGATGGCTTTGAAAAGTTACCAGACCAAATTATGTATCCCTACGCCGAACCATATGTAAATTTAGGTATATACCTAAATGTTGACTGACAGAAGTCAGCTGTGAGCTGTCAGTCAGCACCAAAGAAGCCATGGGGCTACTGTAGTTGCAGTTTTTAGTACTTCCACGTGAAACAACTCACTTTCAAATTGTTCGTTGTAAAGGTGTGGGGGGTCTGAACACAATAGTTCCGTTACAATCCATCCCCCTCCATCCCCACCCCATCTCTCACCCTTCCAATGAACATATCTTTTCAGACAAGTAGTCAGTTGAAGGTATTTGAAGATTGTTTACAACTAGCCAATTTGCAAACATCTGCTTGAACAAAAAGAAAAATGGTCATTGTGTTCTACATTTTCTTAATAATTTATAGTCCGAGTAGGCTCGTTAGTTGGTTTATGGATAGGGGGTGGCGTCGCTAACTGAACCCAGTTTTTTTAAAGGATGGTTTATTGCCACTAGAAGGCGATTGTTTTCCTATCTCTAGCCAAAGGGAACAATTTTTTTTAAATGCCTGCTTGATAGTGATGTTATCACTAGGGATGGACATCGAAAGAAAAACATCGCCTTCAAAACATCGATTTTGATAGCCTTTTTTTATTAATACAACAGGTGTTTTTAATTTATTTTTTCAAGTAAATTAATTAACTGTATCTGAAGTACATTTATATTCAATAAATCAAAGACTTCAATTTAAATTCAAACAAATTATGAATCCATCGTCCACTGTTTGTAAAAACACTCATTTCGAAACTATCTTTCTTTCCAAACGGTTTCTTGTCTTTGTAAAAGTTTGTCCTACTTCATCTACTAGCAGATACTGGCAGGAATGAACATCGGACTTAGATGTTTTCCAAACGATATTTAAAGTTCAATAATTAGGATATCGATTTCTATAGGGTGACCTGGTGGTCTAGGGGTAAGGTGTCAGACTTCTATGCTGGCGGCCGGGGTTAAATCCTCGGTCCCGGCACAGATTTATCTGATTACCAAACCCTTCCTTCACCTCTTACAAGACAACTTGTGAATGTGGGGAATGCCAGGCCGCCACCGTGGTTCGGATTCCACGTTAAACTGTAGGTCCTTCATTTCATCTCACAATCACCCTCCCATTACACATTAGCGTAAGTGCGTATAACCAGAACGGGTAGTAAGACGCGGTGCTAATAATAATAATGATTTCTATAGGTTTATAATATTTAGCCATCGATATTTTGCACTGATATCCAAGTTGTGGGTTTCTCGGTACTATGGTTGACAGCTCTGACCTTCAACCATCCCCTTTTATTCTCCGCTTAAATATGATCTTCAGTTATTACAGTTTAATTGATTTAAAAAACATAAATCGTGTTTTGTTTGTTTTATAAAATTGATGTTTTACAAGTAATGATGTTTCTCATTGATGTTATCATTTTGGTAGGGACATCGATGGTTTGTTTTTTTTATATTCGAAATAATCCCTACCAACAGGTAAGCCAATAAGAAAGAAGCCTCGTTTCGATATATGCACTGTACATTTTAGTTTTAATGTTTTTTGGTCGATTATTTTCAAAAAATCAATGTTCTTTATCAACATCCAAAAGCACACACGTTATCGACCAGCAAGTATTGATTGTGCGAACATCAAACCGTCAGCATCGATGGTTGAAAATCATCGCCCAATAAACATCTATGTTAAAAACATTGAATATCGAACCTTCAACATCGATGTTCGATGTCCATCCTTCGTTATCACTTGGGACTGCGCGTAGCGACCCCCGTGTTGAAGGACTCAACCTCTTCCAATGAGCGCAGCCATTTTAATTATCGAGTTGTTAAAGGAAAAGAGCTCTGCCGGAATCTTTCGACTTTATTTTGGCGTGCACAGAAGTTTTAAATAACACTTTGAATGAATAAATATTGCGTTAGAGCTGTGCGGTAATTTCTTGCTTACCGAGTCAGTCTCCCCCCTGAGCTGAACGCCTCCGCGGCATGAACGCCTCCGCGGCAATTTATCGCCCCCCCCCTCCTTTACTTAATTGTATTTTAATCGGTTCTATCGTTTTTTAGCCAATTAATGCTTTTAAGAGCCTCCTTGGTGGTTACTTTATCTAAGACGTCAGGTTCGCAATATAATGTAGTATCATCGTTGATGGATAGTTGGAGTCTCGATTTTCAATCGGGTGAACGGAGGTCTCAGAGGGGTGATTTGAAGGGGAAGGGTGCTCACATGAGATTTAAAATTGTGGTTTTCTCATCATCTCATCCACGCTAATACGGGTGCACTTCTTGTTCTTTCTAGCCTTAAACTCTAGTTTAAACCATTAATAATATTGCTGTTAAGACTTATAAATTAAATATTATAATGTTTGTAAACATAATTTGTTATATATACAGTATACATTATTTATGTGATCATTTGCCCATCCACGTGTTTCCAAACCTGTCAGTTTTGACAACTGTGAATTTTTTTTTTCACTCTGTAACTTACTACCCGTTCAGGTTATACGCACAGGTATGAATTACACAAATGTGCTAGGGACTAGGAAGGTTGAATGTAAAGGAAACGTATCAACATTCGCGTGGGTTCAATCCTCGGTCCCGGCAAAAGATTTATCTGATTACCAAACCCTTCCTTCACATCTGACAAGACATCTTGTGAATGTGAGGAATGCCAGGCCTCCACCGTGGCTCGGATTCCACGTTAAACCGTAGGTCCTCCATTTCATCTCGCAATCACCCTTACCATTACACATTAGCGTAAGTGCGTATAACCCGAACGGGTAGTAAGACACGGTGCTAATAATAATAATAATAATAATAATAACATTCGCGTGGAGGAAGTGTGGAAAGCCATTTGAGAAAGTCCAGCCTCAGTATCCAGCAACTAGGGTTCAAGCCCCAATCTCCTCGTCACGAGCAGTCAAGTCTATTACAAGGATAACGCCTTCTTATACCACCCTACCACCAAAACGGGTAACTGTTAGTAAACTTTTGTTGCAGTTGTCTACTCCATATTTTTTTTATATACGAGTATCCTAAAATGTTCGCACCGAAAAAAAAATCTAATGTAGAAAAAGTCTCAACACATCTCTGAACACGCTTCGGTGACCACATGGTCTAACGCGCTACTCTTTCAGTAGACCAGACTACCAATGACAGAGAAGATCGAGGCTTGAATCTCGGTCGGGTGTACCGGGGTGGTTTTTCCAAAAT
Organism: Timema douglasi; assembly: GCA_901482245.1. Classification (NCBI taxonomy): domain Eukaryota; kingdom Metazoa; phylum Arthropoda; class Insecta; order Phasmatodea; family Timematidae; genus Timema; species Timema douglasi. Next base: position 147,852 of record CABEEJ010001242.1, on the reverse strand, counting down.
TGTTTCCCACTCTCCCTCCACGCAAATGCGGGTACACTTCTTATAAATGTAACATTATTAATCCCTTAAACCATTAGCATAATTAGTACATAAGCATATAACCCAAACGGGTAGTAATACGTGGCGATAAAAAAAAAGAACACGTCGTTTACGACGATGCTGATTCGTAGGGGAGGATCTAGATTAGGGTTCGCCAGAAATACCCCCTAGCTGAACGTGAATAAACTACACCAACACCCCAATAGCAGGCATCCTCGTAGTCGGTGGTGACACCGGATGAATATTCCAGGGGGTCGCCTTGGTGACGTCGGTAAACTTGGCAACACCGCGGGCGCACGCGCGTGGCACGAATATCGATAAAGGAGTGTTTCTCCCTCTCTCTCTTTCTTCACCCCCCCCCCTTTCCATGCCTTTCTATATCCTGTGCCGCACCGCGCCGCATTCTAGCCCTCTGATTGGCTCCGAGACAAGGTCCCGCGTCTCCCTCTCCCTGTTTTTACACCCCGTACACACCGTTCACGTGGAGGACTAGGGGTAGTGTACGAGGCATGGTTTATTGAATTAGCCCCTGTCCGTCCGTCGAATTTTCTTTCCAATCCTCTCTTTTTCTTCCTGGTTTCTTCTTTCATTATTAAATGTCTTGACGTTTACCTGATAGAAGGTCGTAATAGTGCACTATAGGCTCGTGGACTGTTGAGGAGTCTTGACGGAACTGTACCGGGAAAAATTCGTTCCCTCCCATTATGTATCAAACTTTCCCTTCATGGCAAAAAATAAAATCTATAAATTTGTTTATTACATTATTTCGCGTGTGACTAGTCAAATGGATTATGAAGGGGAGGAAACTGTTCACTAGTACAGTCCCTTCAAGTCGCGCTTACTCTTGGAAACAACCTATGAACCGCGATAGTGAGAAGGTTTATGGTGGGGAGTTGAAGGGGATGTCAGAAAAGGCTATTGTTTTTAAGTTTGTATAGAAAAAAATATTTTTGGCGCAAATAAATCAAATATTTCTTCAGTAGAAACATAAAGTTTAATCTTCTTCACATGATGATATCAACAGTTGTTGAATATCTGTCAATGGTTTCCTGGAATTTAATGACAATTTTTTATCTTCATTTAAAAAGTTTCTCGTCTAATGCCGCTATGCTCATTACAGATGTTCAACAACTGTTGATATCACCGTATCAAGAAAATTAAACTATGTTTCTACTGGAGAAATATTAAACTTATTTTGCTCAAAAATAAGTGTTTTTATATAAAAAGTGCAAAAACACTGGGCTTTTTTCGCCTCCCCTTTCATTTCACCTTAAAAGATTAAAAAAAAAACTAATTTCTCAAAATTTGTTCTATGGATTTTTTTATTATAAATAGTAGTCATAGTTTAGCATCACAAACAAAATGGCGCATCTAATATTTCCGTGAAAATGACTTTGAGGTTACTTCACAGAAGTGGAAATTTATAATTATTTTGATAATTTCTCTGTAACTCTTTAATAACGAAATAGCTTATCATTGCAAAATTGTAATGTTATTAAAATATAAACAACTTTTATTTGAAGCAATATTTTATAAAAAATCAATACTTTCTGAGTTAAATGGAACTATATATATTTTTAAATATAATTTGAGTGAGTGGGAAGTTTAAAATGTATAGAACAAACGATACGTTTATATAACCGTGTTTATTATTTTCATGTATGCTATTTGGTGAAATGCGATCATCTCTTTTTACCATCATGATCCAATAACAATACAAACTATTCCGTTTCATATTATCTTACGAGCTATAAGTGTAATAATAACAATAATTATAATTATATACACCCCCATCGACTGGGGCTACTTTACTCATTTTTCAACTTTAAGTTCCAAATTCGTGTACTTCTTAAATTAATTTTGAAGAACCGAAAATTATCACAAATGTGAGAGAGTTCATAGAAGCTATTTATTATTATTTAATTTTATTTTTGTAATTCATCCTATTAGAGAAAAATCATAGAGCTAGTGGGCAAAGTCACCTACCATAGAGGGGTTACTTTACCCACCACCGTTTAACTATGTTTTTTAAGCACCTAATTCAATCTTTTGGCAAAGAAACCCTCACGGGGTGTTAAATGAGCCAGTTTATTATTATTTTTTGGTCTTTTTTATATATATTTCTACAAAATTCTGTTTCTACATAAATTTTATGTATTTTGTGTGCACCATCAAAAGTACAAGGACACTAAAAATTGCTTGTTCAGACACTGGGACGATAAAACATCTGCTCTTACAGATGATCAATTAGTACGTCAACAATAATTCCAGAGTGTCTTGTGAACACCTCAAAGGCTCCACAAAATTATTATTATTATTATTATTATTATCATTATCATCGCGTCATACTACCCGTTCGGGTTATACGCACTTAAGCTAATGTGTAATGGTAGGGTGATTGTGAGATGAAATGGAGGACCTACAGTTTAACGTGGGATCCGAACCACGGTGGAGGCCTGGCACTCCCCACATTCACAAGTTGTCTTGTCAGAGGTGAAGGAAGGGTTTGGTAATCAGATAAATCTGTGCCGGGACCGGGGATTGAACCTCATGTCTTGTTGATCTTGTAGTCAGAAACGACGCTACCAACTAGTCTAAGGTGTCAACATGACTGTCGCATTACCAGGTCCCACCCATAGGTATCACGAACTCATTGGTGGAGAGGTGCAGAGGTAAGGGGCAGAAAGAACTTATTTTCACTTTAAATTAAAAAATTAAAATTATTTCGTACCAAATGATTAACTCGTAACGGAATTAATTCCTCCAAACATGGATTTTCAAATTTCTGAAAGAAAAAAAAATCGCTGTGTCTTTTAAGGTACTAAGAGCGTCTCATTTTGATCAGATTATTGAGGCGACATTTTTCCCCATGCTTCACACCCTTGGTCACCCCTTCTCACTCAACATCCCCCCCACTATCAGCTAACGACACAAGTACACCGGTCACCTTGTCGACTCTTCTTCAACACCTAAATGAGTATAATTTCCACAATTACTGTTACATTTAATATGGTTGTATGTTGGTTTTCCCCCTCCCTCTTTCCACCTACTGTCTACGTCACGTAAGCTGTCTGAGTCCAAGTGTAGGCTCGCGGGGAACACAGAATGACCAACCTTACGGAATAGTTTTTTATGTGATTTAAAAAAAAATACTACGTCTTAGTACCCATTCGGGCTTTACGAATAGATAAAATTGAGTGGAAATAAAGCGATATTTACTTGGGTGAAGAATAGAAAAATATTTATGCAAAAAATATTCTTAATACACCCATCTGGGATTTGAGCCCCAAGCTCTCCAGCAATGGCAAATCAGACTAAGTGAGCCTAGCATTTAGATCACGTGCCCATCATAAAAAAATAAATCTGAATAAATGTTTATTTGTACCACCACGACTCGAATTTGTAAATTATTCGAAATTGGGTCCGCCCTCTTTATTTCGGAAAACTGGGGTTTTACTGTATTATAATAATGAAGCTAAGTGTTGAGTCAGGGGTGTAATTCATTTAGTTAAGCGATTTTGTAACTCATGTTATTGCATGAGTCTGTGTTTATAAATTTTCTGTTAAATACTACGAAGGACTTATTTATATTAAATTATTATATTTACAACTGAATGTTTTTTGTCTTTAGCATTCCTTTTTTTTTATCGTTTGGCATTTATAACCATGATGAACATGACATCCAGGTTCGGTCGCCTTATGTGTAGACTATTAGCCGCTCTGGTGATGCAGAACATTACCCAGAGTGCACTTATGTAGGTTGTCTACACGTCATACCCGCAATGAGATGATGTATTGGGTATTATGAAGTTGTGGAACCGGTGTGAGTATTAACCTAACTTAAGCCTAATTAATTAAACCCTGGTGTGAATATTGGGATCATTCCTCTTAAGGGAAAAATACCCAAGGTATCATCCAGGAATTGAACCTGGGACCCTAGACTCGTAGCCAGGTGCACTGATCACTCACTACACCACGTGGCCGGGTTTTAGTATCACAGAAAGATCTTGACTGATTGGTTGGTGGGTAGCGCCTACCCAAGTGTGGCATACTGTACCGCTCAATGGGCCTGTATGGCGCATAACAAACATGCACGGCGCTATTAAAACTTTACAGCTAACTATTCCATCCGCTGTTCTAGGCTTTTCTGGAGGATCGAAATGTTACTTCGATTGGATATTGGTGCAAATAAGCTTTTAGAAGATGTGAACATTTTTTGATGTCAATATTTATAACATATTACTACATTTTTATATAGGGGTGTATGAAGGTTACCTTTTAATTATTATTATTATTATTATTATTATTATTATTATTATTACCACCGCGTCTTACTACCCGTTCGGGTTATACGCACTTACGCTCATGTGTAATGGTAGGGTGATTGTGGGATGAAATGAAGGACCTACAGTTTAACGTGGGATCCGAACCACGGTGGAGGCCTGGCATTCCCCACATTCACAAGTTGTGATTAATACACGTCTTGTCAGAGGTGAAGGAGGGGTTTGGTAATCAGATAAATCTGTGCCGGGGCCGGGGATTGAACCCCGGCCGTACCTTTTAATTAATGTGAGGTGAAGTCGAAGCGGAGCTTAAAACATGCTAAGAAAATTAAAAGCCGAAGTCTAAGATAGTTTTTTTGTCAAATAAAACTACTCATAATTTTTAAATTATCCCATAATGCACCTAGACAGTCATTGTCATAGTCAATGTAAAGATAAATTGTTTGGAGGGTTAGGAGGGGGGATCACACTATATTATTTTATGATGACGTATCTGAATTTATCTTTGCTTTTACGTTATATCATTTATGCGACCGGCTCTGTGGTTCTAATGGCCAGAGTTCCTGGCTAAAGCTCGTGAGGTATCGGGTTCGATCCCTGGCACTTCCAGAACTTTTCTGTGAAACAGGTGATCTGGAACGTGGCCAAACTCAGTCTCGTGAGGACAAATGAGATACTTGAATAAAGAAGTAGGGATTGTGGTATAGAAAACTGAGATTAATGGTTGTATGGCTCATGGTGCTGACCACATGACACCCTATATCCAAAAAGTTGGAACTATCTTCGGAAACATATAGTGGCCATTCGTCGGTATAGCACGCTTACGGGTTGACGCCATAGATATTTGTTTACGTTATATAGCTATACTATCTAATATTATGATCTGGTTTAAAATCATATTATGTTGAAGCAACTCATATATTTAATAAATTATTTAAAATCGTTTTGTTATATATCAGCTTAACTCTCTTTTTTTTACTACTGCGTCTTACTAGCCATTTGGGTCATACGCTTATGTACCAATTAATCTAATTGCTTTAAGGATTAGGAAGGTTATATACTGTATAAAGGTTGTGTACCCGCATTCACCTGGAGGGAGATTGGAACATCATTTAGGAAAATTACCTTCAGTACAACCGAGCAGGATAAAACCCCAATCTCCCTGATATCAGCAGTCTAGTCTATTGTAAGAGTAACGCCTAAGACCATGCGGCCACCGAAGCGGGCTAGTTTTCTACTAACTATTCTATCCACCCCCATCATATTACCCACCCAGACTATACAAATGTAACCATACAATTGGGTTACGGATGAGAAAGGTACAATTTAAAGGAAATGTACTTGTATTTTCATGAAGGGGAAGTGGGAAACCATTTAAACTCGATACACCAAGCTAGAATTTGAGGCCTGTCCCCGTCACTGGCAAACCAGAATAAGTGGAATATGACATCTAATCTGCATACCCACCGATGCAAGGTCCCCGTCACCTAAATTAAACCCTATCAACGCGTTTCCTATTTTCACGGAACCCGCCTGGTCCCAGCCTCTCTGCAGTGCCCAATTTGGCATCACTGTCGCGTTGTTGGCAGGAGGGGTTGGAAAGACTAGTCCAGCGTTGCCGGTAACCCCCTCCCCTCCACTCCTAAAGCACCCTCGGCCTAGACGCCGGCGAGCGTCGAGTAGAGTATCGATCCGATCCTGAACCCCGTTCGCCCGCCAGTCTATCGCCCGCCAGTCTACAACCACCTAGCAAAGACTGACTGAGGGTTGGTTGGATGGGAAGTGGTTTGGGGTTTGGGGGAGCGCATCTGGGGGGGTTCTCAGAATGAGGCACGTGAACCTCGGAGGTCCACGACTGAATATACTGTACATAACTAAATAACGGCGTTTCTGGGCTACGTCAATTTGTAGCCCAGTAGTGGAAATACTAGTCAGTACTAATGTACCGTTGCCCAGGGGACATCCGAATGTACTGATCGTACATCCTTTCCGTGGAGGCTCTTTCCATGTCCCGATGAGATGATGGTGATAGTGAGTATGATGGTGATGGTGAGTATGAGGGTGATAGTGAGTATGAGGGTGATAGTGAGTATGAGTGTGTGTAACCAGTGGAAACACTTGAACCTAACTTAGGACTAATTAACCAAACCCTGGCGACGGTGGGAATTATTCCTCTTTCGATAAAAAAAATCCCCTGGTACCAGCTGGGACTCAAACCCGATACCTCTAAGGCAGCAGTCATGGGGCTATTACCCCTATACTATGAAGCTAGTTATGTACTCTACGCGATCGAAAAGCGCGATAGGAAATAGATTAAAATCCATAGGGTTGGTCAAAATATAAAAATTAGTTTCGTGTCTCACCGTAAGAACGCATTAGTACAATGGTGTGACTTATCAAACGTTTCTAGTGATACTTTCCTAAGAATTACTGTAGCATTGGCGTTGTTATTACTTGCTAGCAATCCTGCACGGCGTTGCCCGTGACCCACTTTGGTATGAGAATTATATAAGCAAATCCCCCCCCCCCCCC